>JAQIWI010000910.1:0-20954 GCA_034698825.1 Deuterosminthurus bicinctus | reverse complement strand
CGAATGAGTTCCAGAACTCGTGGTTACATAGTGCTTTGTCATGAAACACACCAGCTCGGCTCTCCTCACCACTAATGAGTACAAATGACAGCTGATGAGGAAACATTAGCAGACGAGAGGAGAAGAATCGACGCATTTTTTTGCTCTTTTGCTAATTCATTCACCGCAAGCTGACTGGCCGACCAAATGTTTAGGTTTTTTTGCACTTATATTCACATTTACTTGTCTTTACCTTGAGAAACTGCAGCTTGAGTGCACGAAGAATATGTGCAGCCTAAGCTTCATGTATGTATATACTCAAACAACATTGCTTACATACGGAAGACTCAACTCACTTATTCATTTCAAAGTCGTATGCGTTGCAGTTTAACATCGTTGCACACACATTATATCTCATATACAGGTCTCAGTTCCCAGTGACTCCCAGACAAACCAGCATTTACTCGAAGGGTGCGTGCTACGTCAAACAGACATCCCGCAGTCATTGGTATACTCCTATTGACTTATACTTGAGTGCGTTCACTTTAGTTGCACCAAGCGCTGATCCTCTTCTGTTAAATGACTTGCCCCATTGTTACATCCTAACTGTTCTCAATGGGCACAGAATTGGCATTATTTATTGTATTTTCACTCGACTGACTTCAATTGTACATTCACTTCCATTTGTTCTTTTTATCTCCTGTCCTGTTCATTGGCGGTGGATCCATAACAATGTTAACATCATCAGTATCACATGGTGCTGTTGATGATGATTATGATTACGATTATGTGAGCTCTGCACTCATATTTCTTGATTAGCAATAAAAATATTGTTATTGTGCCGCTGCCCACAAAGACAGGAACTACAATAGCTTGCACTCACTGCTAATTTTTCCCTGAAAATTCCCTTGGTCCGCTGTATGAACTAGCAAAGACAAGGAATTCCGCGTAGCGGCAATGTTATTGTACTCATATCAAATTACGTGAGCGAATTAATATTCCTACTTCGCACACCTCAACTTCAAGGAATACTACGAAAGGTTCATAGTATGAGATTCACTTTTCCAATATTTGCGGAACATTAAAAACGATTTCCTACACAATAACGAATTGTTTCCATTTCCACTTTTCATAATAATAATAACCAAATTTAGCCCTTAATTTCCGTCTTTCTTCTTGGAAACACGTTCAAACTTGTACAGGCACACAACGGCAGCTTACAGTGACGCAATAGTTCTATTATACAAGCTATTACTCAGAGGAAACTAGGAGGATATGAGAACTGTCTTTGTGCATATAGCCAAGTCAATATTAAATATGAAACTCTTTGAAGAATGTATGCAATGGAGTTATTGAAATATATAATGAAGATTTCTTATGTTCCAAACCTCCCTCTACTATGCCCACCAAACTTGTAAGTCGGCTAAATGAACTTTTAGACGTGCATATTAGCGGACTTTACTGATGCGAAACCATGCAACGAAGAGGTACAGAGTGGGAGAAAGGAGAGCAGATTTTTTTTGGTCGCGTAAAAATGTCACAACAAAGTCCTTGGTCATCTTGAAGAAGGATGATGCGACTTGAATCAGTAAAATATCAAAGCCATACATAGCTGACGTGACGTTCCGTAGTACATCAACACATGTGTGTCTGTACGTGAGTGTGGGTTTGCCTGTAATATGTGTATACGTGGCGTGTGTACATAGTAACGAGAAGTGCAGTTGCCTGGTAAGACTGGTGATATGCGTAAAATCAATATGTGAAGACATTCTGGAGTAGTCCGTACTGTCTTTCATATAAAGCCTATTTTTGGGGGCTGGATAGGGAGGGAAAGCATAATAGAAGATGTAAGGTAAAGGCTCGCTCTTCTCTTTTGGTTCTTCGTCTGTAGACACAGAAAACTGAGAAACTTACGCGGCTTTAGGAAAGCTTGAGCCTTCCTCTTGAAAATCCTTAATGCTACACCTAGTTTATATTTATCTATTCTCGCAGTGCTTGGTTGAATTCAGCATTGTTCCTATGTCAGTCTCTCTTCCACTCGCTCTTCCCGCTGGAATATATACGGCGGCTCGTTCCCTTTATCGTCTTTGCAGTGCAAACAAATAGTGCTTTTCCATCCAAGAAATCTTAAGTAAAAGGACTAAGGCGAAGGAAGGCAGGCAAGAGTGCAGCTTCCTTCACTTCCTCCATATTCAATTTCGCTGTTCAATCTCACGTGGTTTCCCCGTCTTAGGCCTGTTCTCTCTCTCTCACTCACTCACTTCACTCAGTCAGAGACCTTCTGAGTCACTTTCTCTACATCTCTTTGCATCCATCCCTTTGCTCCTTGCCGCTTTTTGCTCCGAGCAGCCTTATTATTACATTTTAAAATGCAATATGGCATAGTTATGTGAAAAATGAGCATTACTTGAATCAATTTGGCGTTTATTTAGCTTCTTTTTAAACGAGATCGTCCCAAGGAAACCAAGAATTCAAGATCCATTATTGTCTCCCATCTTGCAAATGATGGAAAGAGCGTTCCAGGAGGAGTACTATCATCACCATTGCCGTCGTCCTTGCCATCATCATCTAGCAATAAACTACATCCTTGCCTTCGTATTTGTGAAAGTATTCAAAGGAAATTGAAATCGAGGTGGTGGTGGCAGCGAAGGAGCATGAAATCCATTCCCACTCACACATCTTTGAGCCCATCAATGCGAAAAGAACGAGTGTGAGTGCGAAAGGAATGGAAGACAAACTCTTGAGAAGTCTTCTTCACTATTTCGCATAGCTTCACACATATTATGTACTATACACATGAGTCGCATACGATTCATATCAAACTTATTGCCGTGCCGCTTGTTTTTGTAACCAAATTCCTTATTTATTTCTCTTCACCCCCTCTCCTACCACATTTTATATAATACTGTGGATAGTATATCTAAATGTATGTACATACACGTGAACAAGATGCAGCAGTATTCGCTTCAAGTAGGTGCTCCAGTCACTAAAACTCGGCTTTATGGAGGAGCAATTTCTTGTCGACTCCCTTCAACATCATTCCTAAATTACATGAAGATCGGCAGCATCGCTTTAAAGGGAACTGATTGAAGATGATCGTTCCTATCTGACGGAACCACTCCTCCAAACCGCAATAACCACCCCACATGAAACAACTTGAGATAGAACCACTTCCAACAAGAACACACACTCAGACAACACAGAACGGAATTAATTTTAAATAATGCCGTCGCATGAAAGCTAATTATAGCGGTAGCTTATTTTCCACATTATCCTCTTGCACGAGAGCTGGGTCGAGGCTTGCTCAAGTTTGCAAGTTACAAGCTATTGCCATTCCCACCCTACTGTACCAGGCTCACAATCACCCTAACTCTTCCATTCCCGTTCAATATATTATATCCTATACAGGATTTTGATGGCTAAATTTTCAAATCACCATTTTCATACTACTGCGTGCCAAGACGAAACTGACGGCTGCCACAAGATCTGATCATGCACTCGACGTCTCACTCGCGAGGGTACACTGTCATAACCCGGATTCAATTTCCCTTGGAAAACCATATCCCACTTGAAAACCGCATAGAAGACCTTCAAATGTTTACCCTGCCGAAGAAGGGAAACAAGGCGGTATTAAATTCGTTTGCAGAGGTTGTCAGTTTAGTATGAGACTTTCCACACGCTCCTTCTCTGCATTCATTCACAATGACAATAAGATGTTAGCATTGACATTCTAATGAATAATGTGTGCGTACAAATGATAACATTTCGCAATTTCTCTCCCAATCCAAGGCCACCCATGAACTAGAAAAGTTAGAAGACCTTCTGATTCCCAAGATTTGATCATTTGAAAATCTCGGAATCGTCTTCACCACAGGAGTAGGGCTTTTAAGTTTAACAACTATAGGAGGGAATCCACGAAATGTCCCTTGGAGGTACATGTGTGAGAGACATTGAGAGGAACGTGTTGAATATACGTGCCGATGAGTGTGAATGGCTGTTTAACATGCAGGTATTATTATAGCTACTGTCTCTACCACGACTCGGGCAGTGAAGGGTGAAAATGCCTACTATACAGACTGCCGTAAGTTCCACTATCTCAGCTCACTCCGATGCGAATGTGTGTGTCGTCTGCTCGGTATTAATTTTGTGGGAGCATTTGAAAGCACACAATCTCTGGGTGGAATCTTGATGCGGACATTGAATTGCTCCCTAATCGACCATAATACAGAGCACGTAATGAGTCTGAGTTGATTACAATATTACAGCCAGCCATTGTTCTTAAGCCCTCTCTGACCCCGCTTTTTCACACACCAAGTCTCTCATCTCATATTCCTTGCCCACTTTGACACGGACATGTTAACCTCAGCTCTTACTCTGACGTATTCTCATGTTGACAACATGACTCGAGAGCACGCAGAGGCAATCTGTACACTACACCAGAAACCCCGCTATCTCTCTCTCTCACCACCATACACAAGTATTTTCTCTGCAAATAGTGACAGGCAGTCAGCTGGGCAGAACTTGTCTTTCATGCTCATACAAATGCTCGCTCGTCCTCTTCAAACTTGCTACTATAACATCATTGCGGTTAAATTGGAAGTGCGATGAGTTGAAGGTAAAAGGTAATTTGTTTTCAACGGTCCTTCACGTTTTCCACTTTCGTTATACTTACTCATTCTGTTACCAAATAATGAAACAATCTCACTTCCCGCACATTTGTCGCAATACGTTTCCCTTTTATGAAAAATTTGTGTCCTATTTACAGAATGAAAACAAGCGGAGGTAAGTGTGACCTACAGTATTAATTTCGCTAATGGTAAAATTGTTCTCACAATTAGTCATGAAAACTGACCTTAACTCGTCTTTGGTAAATCAAGTCATCGTGTGGTAGCATACCAGCTGCCTACCAACATTCCAACTACGGATTGGTCGTGGGATGCAATGAAAGCTTATCCAGCATGGCCAAATAACTGAAGGCAATTTTTCTTATTAATAGGCGGTCACGTTTTTTAAGCCCTGGACAAGGAAGGAAACTGACGATGCCGGTTAGGGCGATTTCCTGGCCTAAAATTACATCCTGGAATGTTCTTTGGTATTGCAAGAATCAAGTTAAATCGCAAGACTTCACAGTACGTACTACGTACTCCAGCACATACTTATAAGGGACGCAGACAAAGCTTGTTCTCCTTTTCGCAAATTATCAGCGAATATTGTCCGAACATACGATAAGGACTGCTGTGTCGTTTTGCCCGTAGCGTCCTGTCACTCCTCCCACCACCATCCTACGTACATGTCAGAAAGATACACATGTCCTTCCCCCAAACGTCTGATTTATTGGGCAGCAGGAAAACAATCGGGCTGGAATCAAAAGACTAAAAACGGCACAGCATCGCAGAGACATGATCAGCAACTATGCCTACACTCCTAAAAAACCCACACGTTCTCTACTCACTCTTCCAGAACAAAGCTTCTCGGAATTGGAATCAACTTGTGTAGAGAGTCATAGATTATTTTGTCCCCATTCACCTTCCCTTTCAGTTAAGTTGATTATCGTCCGGCTTCATTTGATTGCATAATTGGCAGACGCTGTTGTGGATAGATGGATCAAATCAAAAAGGTTCTTGCCATAATTTATTTTTACAGTCAAGAACAAGTAAACGCCACGTCACGGTACGTTAGCATCTAATCACCGTCCTGGTACCTCAAAATCTTGATGGTAACTCAGGGAAGCGCTTTCTATGGTATCAACGGAGAGAAAACCGTAATTAGACTACGTGCCCTCAATATATGCACAAAACTCGAAGGGAATCAGACGGAGTTGGAGATTAAAAGTGAGTGGATAATGCATGAAAATCTCCAATAACTTTTGAATGGGTTCCAAGAGTTTTCCATTCTGCAACATCTTGCCTGGCTCACTGAATCGTTCCAGTGTAGTATTAATACAGGTAACCTGTAATACCTTCCTTCACAACCCTCTATACAGCTAACTTCCTCCTGCACTCTTGCACGCCCATTAATGAATTAGTAATAATAAGCATGAATAATGCAATGGAGGATAGCAAAAACGTAAATCTGGCTTCAGTTACCGCCAGTACACATGTCACTGAATAATAGACCACGACAGAGGTTTGGTGAAAAAAACTCGATTAACTCCAACCATTCTGACTCTTGTGTGAGTAAATAAAATACCTTGCCCATCCTCACCCCTTTGACGTCTCAAAGTAAGTGTTATGATGACAAAGAGAAATCTACTGGGGACGGTACAAAATGGCTTCCTTTTTAAACACATCATACTCGATACAGAGACTCTTCAAGTTACACGTCACCAAAACAACCGATACCCCTTGAGGTAAATTCAGTGCATGTTGTATCTGTTGTTTCTATCTGGAAAATAGGTAAGCATGAATACGCATAGGACTAATTCCACTTTTGGATGCAGCAGCGGTTTGAGTAACGCATAATTCTGGCGTAAAATGCCCTGGTGAAGAGACCATGAGAAAATTGCAGTGAAGTTACTTACGATACCGCAGCCTTAATATTTGTATTCACCGGATGATGGCTGCTGGCTAGAGGATGGGGTAACTGCAGGAGGACCCAAGTTTCTCTTTCACCAGCAACGGAGACACATACGCAGGACACTTTTGATGCTATATTGCCGTCACTTATGCGACAGTGATAATGCTGAAATGTGCAAGCGTAGCACAAGCTCCCACACTTTCCCGCTGGAGAGTTGTGAGAGTTGTTTGCACACTGAATTCTTCCTGGATGTGCGTAATGCTTTTATGTATGCGTCATGTAAGTTCAGCTGTCACTGCTCTTTCCTTGCTTTCCTTTTTTTATTCTCTCTCTCGCCCTCTAATCCAGCACTACTTTGAATTACTTTGAATGCAGACGCATTTCTTCCAGCTACAAGGGTGAGACAGACAGATTCAAAGACGAAGACGACAGGATGGAAACGTCAACTCCCCACGGTGAAGGTGGCTTATGATGAAAAAATCGTCCATATTACAACTGAGAGACATAACTCGTAGGAGCACAAGGCAGAAGACTAAGTCTCCAAAGCATCTCCGTTACTCACAAGCCATTTCGGCCTCACTGCGAAGAAAAATGTATACACAAGACCTTGTCACAGACGTACAGTCACATAGAGATTGTCACTCCCATAAATCACAACGTAAAGTTTACATTTTTGCACAACAGTTTGACGTACGTAGGAAATTATAGAGCTACTCTGCATACTTGGTATTGTCGTTTGTACACAAATCTTTGCTCAATCATGCATCAGAGTTTCTTTCCTTTTTTTTTGGAGAAAAGGAAGCCCTTAGGGAACTGAAGAAAGTGCTTGAAATGGCCAACATATCAACATCTCGTTGCATAAGAGACACGTTATAAAAGTTAATTATTAATAAGTACATATAATGCAACAGTGGATCTCATTCTCCATGAACCCAACTAGTTGGGGTCAGTCCTTTATTAGACAGCCAACGGCTACGGTGTCCGTTTGAAGTTGCTGTTTAGAGCAGAACTTACCGCTAGCGACACAGCCACAATATAGTAAACATGAATATTCTATCCAGACGAATAGGGATTTTGAGTCGAGAGTGATAGTACCACGTTGTATGGAAACCACATGTGATGAGGAGTGTCGGTAAATTTTCCTAGGCTAGCGGCACCCCACTACCATCTCACACACAGGCTCCATATGAAGAAAAGCGATGAGTAACTGACATGAGTGACGAGTGACTGGGGAAAGTAATAATGACAGGATTTGGTAATTAAAATTGGTTGGAGGCTCAAAGGAAACAACAAAGCCTCAGACTTGCCTGATCAATCGTGACGAGTTAGGCCTTCATAGCCCGCCACATCCAATAATAGCACTACTAGCAAGTTACACAACATGTCTTCAAAAGTTCACTGTTCTCCTCCTGCTCTTCCTACTCATGTCTTGTGAATCTAACATGAATTTATCCAAACTTAAGTGACATAACTTAATGCTGCGAATAGCGAGCACCATAGGCAGACGACAGGGGAGATTGCAACTTTTCCTTTCGCTTCTTTTGTCCTCCTATAATCATCCTTTCGTTCTCTTTGAGCTTGATAACGCTGTGCGTCAGCCAGACACACATATGCAGACAGACTGTGTATATACATGCACGCACAACCTCACAATAGATACCAAGCCAACCGTCTCGTTTCAATGCAAATATTAACTTTTGCCACAAGGCAAAAAGTTCAAGTTCCTTCTTCTTTCACTCAAATGAAAGAGAATAAGGGTGAAAAAGTGCCGAAAAAGAATTTAATTTAGGCTTGAAGCAGCTAAAAAACACTCCCTTATTCTCAACATGAAGCTACACATGAAATTGACGGAAACAAGCATGCTACGCATCAATACATCTTCCACCTCCATTACACATCACGTCAGGCTTTCAAGCTCACACGTCTTCAATTATTAACCCTCAGTTACATTCCGGTGTAAAATTTACTGCGTACGTTAGCATTATTATTGAGCAAAGTTTATACTATACATCATGATGATGATGATGATTTCCGATGGGAACTCCGACTGTGAGTTGGGCCAATAAAACCAATCATGTCGATTGATTAGAGGCATTGGATGTGACCCTATTCCTTCCATGTTGACTATAGTATCTTTGATCAAATAAAAGCAACGCCTGAGAATCACTCACCCTTTTAGACTAATAGTGCCAATGCAGGCAGACTGTTAGTAAAAGTGGTGTTCAAGTACTACTATGTCAGTGCGAACTAAAAGAAAGTGCTTCGCATCGGTCTTCAACATTGCCATCCTTGCAGAGCGAACTGAAAGTAAAAAGTAAAATCATGTTGGACAAAGAAACTTTTCTCTAAACTGCAGGTCCTGACTCGTAAAGAGTGTGAATGAGAGAGCGAAGGTTGAAGCACGAGAGGTATATGCCTCGTCTTCTTCTTCTTCTGCATTCTAGATTTTATAAAATCAATTTCACATTTCATGGAAAAGAAAAAAAAACTTGACAAAGTGGGATGGTGGAGAAAATCGGATTGGAGGAGAAAGCTGGAAAGCGAGGTGACAATAGCGATGGATGCAGCAATGTAGGAGAATATACTGTCAAAGGGAGAGAGATGAAAGTTGTATGCCTCTACTTAAACCCGACGTATTTCAGACTTTCACTCTCTGGCCTGTTCTCTCTCTCTCTCTCTGTCTACCCCACACACAGACATTTACTCCTCCGAACTCTCTGACACACTCGCTATCTCCATGCTTTTGCGAGCTTGTACTCTTAAATGAAAGCCATTTATGCAGCCATAGCAAATTTTAAACGTCCTTTCCTCATATCCTAGTGCTTGCGCCACCATTACGACTGTGAGCACCTATGTCATCCCCAACTGTTCTCTCCCTTCCACGACAGAGAAGTCCTCCTTATCCCAAATACCAAATTTCCAAGCGTCATCTACCTTCACACACACACACACACAACACACACTTACACACAAATATAGACATACACACACAAACCCGTCAGCTATGTCACTGCTCATTTGCATTGCAAATCTATTTTTACTTCCAAAAAACAGCAAGGAAATGCCACTCTGTTCTTGACTTCACATCCTTAATACGAATCCTTCTCTTCTCCCTTCCCTTTAAGGCATTAATACCCTTGATTATGCACAACATGGGCGGACTTGGGAGCAAGTATAGGACACATACTGAAAGGCAGAGGCGACACAAACATGAAAGACTACTCGCACTGCAACTGTACACCCAAGTTTCCCAATGGAAAATTCATTATTATGGAACTATTTCTTACAGTGAAAGTCGTCCCTACTCCAATGTACTCCTGTATAGACACTAGTAGCATATACAATCCTCAATAGAACTACACTTGGTCCGATTTAATTACTCTCTTGCTGCCCAGTTGATAATACTGTAGCCATGGAAAATTTCCATTTGAATTCATGAATGAGAGGAGAGAATAAGTAAAGGCTGGAATCTCCTTGCAAATTCCATATGTTGTTACAACTACAAAGGAGGGCATCCCGTTCTGGTACATTATGAAACTGAATACGGGTCAACCATGCAAAACCTTTAACATTATCCTTTTCTCTTCCTTTCTTAGTCCTTATAGTTACAAGGGCTGACAGCTCGATTCACTTTGCCTGAGCAAAATATATTAAGTGGCTGATCAGACGGAGGCCACGAGTGAAGTGAAAGGGTTTCTGATACACTATAGCAGATGGAAAACACGTGTGGCCATTCACATCTTCACTCGCACGTACATTTCACCTACGCCCCAGTAGACTTGGACCAAGTCTGGGAAAAGGAGTGCATGTTATTTTTTGAAATAAACTGCGCCCAAGACGCAAGTTTATCGTCTTGGGTTGCATTACAATGAGCGAATCATATACATCAATATTACAGCATGAGTACACACAGGATAGTAGTATACAACAAGATTACTCGAGTTCAAATAAACTGTCGCTCGAGTTGTAGGATGGTGTAGAAATACTGCTGTGGGCATTTAATGGTCTTGATTGGAGCATGCGTCTATGTATTTCAAATTACTTGATCTTCTACGTGGCGTATCAATATCCGTATATTTGCCAATATTAACGAGTAATCAGTACAAGGATGAAAGCGTTGAAAGAGGATCCCTTAATTAATATTCTCTACCTTTCCCTTCATGTATACACGCACTTATACATAAGCAACTAATACAACTGATACAGAACTCTCTTCCTTTTGTTTATTTACTCGAACGGAATACTTCCTCCTCCTGCCCCTGCAGCGTATGTGTGCTGCCCTGTTTATCATTGTTTATTCTTTTGTTGGGACTTAGTGTGGTTTAAAAGTATTATTAAAATTGTGGCCGTCTACGAAGACAAGCTAAGTGACATAGTGAGACAAGAGTATCTGGTGTGGAGATACAGAGAATCAAAGCGTGATAAATGATATGGGACTTGACGGAGTACATTTATGACCATTGGAACTGTCTGACGACTCAGCGAGTGAAAAGTCCATGCTATACCTTTTCTGATCCCATGTCAGATCAAGGGACGCATTACATACTCGGAAACATGGAAAAGTCGTGTGCGTGTAAGCCATCACATTATATACCTTTGCCACTTGTGCAATTGTGCTGAGGGATAGTAAAAAGTTTCACATGGCCTCATACAGATAGAAAGTTTACTGTGCTGCTCATGAAGAGTTGAATGTGAACCATGCTAGTGCCACATGGAACTGCAACATGATTCTCTGTGTTATCGTACTTTTTTTTGAGAGACTTTTTACAGAGAGTTAGAATCCCCTCCTCGAAATGCTTGCTGTATTGTTTACTGAACTATTGTGGAATTTTTTGCAGGTATTTATGGTCCAGCCACAAAAATGGAGCTTATAACGTCGTTCATTCACCATAACTGACCTCTTGCAGTGCGCAGTGCTCTTCATTTTTCCTGCTCAGAATAAATGAATTTCGCAATGCTAAAATGCCATGCTGTCAGCTGTAGGTCGACGAAAATATTTCAAAGTTTTGGTTAAATAAAGAAATTGGGTAAGCGGACAATTCTAAAAAATGGAAAGCACGTATAAACTAAATTACAATAACGGTGGCATACTCTTTTAGTTGAGCACAAGTATAAATATAGTAGACCTGGTTGGAAGGTATGGAAGCCAGCAGTGAAAATATCCTTGACGGCAACATGGACCCTCTTTTATCTCTTGATAATTGAATTTTATTATGAAAATCCAGTTTCTATAAGTGGGAAGATAGTGGGGTAAGAGCAGAGGAATATTGTACGTGGACTTTACTTTTGAAAATCTACTCTAACTTTAGTATACAGGAGGAAAGTTGGTTATAGTAGGTAGGGACATTGAAAAAAGTTTCTCTAATGGCATCAGTTTAAGTACGAGGGTAAGATAGTAAGATGCTTCCAAGTTGGATGGAACCTTGTGATGGCGAATGTGTACACCACCGCACGCCTTCCAGTCCAACCGCTGTCTAAGTATCAGTCGTCCAGCAGCAATACATTAGCCATATTGTGCAAGTTATAATTAATGGAAGTCATACTACGTTAAGTTGCACTCATTACTCTAATTCAATTAGTGCACATGAGCAGAGGTACCACATCACGATCAACTATCGGTTATTTTCGGGTGCCAATGACAAAAAAAAATAATTGAAAAATTCCTCGCACTTCCGCTTCCCCTCAACCAAATATTCTCACCAATGTTTGTTAATTAATACCAAATAGAATTCATGGTTTCATGAGCCTGCTCTTACAATTTAAAGCGCAATAATAACCATTCAAAATGTTCACACATTAGGCTTAGAAAACTTAATTAGGCACGCACGTGCGTTCCCTTCATAATAATCACTTCCGCTCGCTAATAAATTCACGACTTCTTTTCTTGATTGGGCAAAACGGAACAACTTGTGTGTGCTTACATTCCCTTACATTCCAAACGTCTGTTCGCGTTGCCATTCATGTGTACAAGTGTGAGTAGTATGTGCGGGTTTGCCGCAGCCGCAGGCAGCTTATTAGTTAGTACTAGTCATAAAGTCATACCATGTAGAAAAGTGTGCATGTGCTGTTGTAGAATGGAGCTGGGAGGGTTTAGAAACCTGATGGTTTTATTAGTCCCAGGTAGCTTTTGATGCAGCAAACAAGCGCTCCCTTCTTTCTATAATTCTAGAAGCTCTGCATGTAAACATAGTCAATATTTTGATGAATACCACAGAGAAGTTTGGGTGGATTTTAGAAATTTGAAGAAATTCCTCTTGCTTACTTATGTGGCCCCTTGTGAGTACGGAAGCCTCTAAAGGATGGTTTTTCATCACACGTTTGTCAGTCTGCACTGGGAAATCTCCATCCGACTTATGTGTGCGTAGAGACAAAATATAATTGAGCTCTACTTCAACATTTATATAAAAGGAGGAAACTATATTCGGTTAATCAATAATTTGTGAGGATGAGAGCATGGAGAGAGTTGAAAAGCAAGTTGGAAAATATCATCGTGTCTGACTCTCTCGCATCGCTTCATTGTCAGGCTGTACTATACAGCCCTCATGGCTCTTCACCCTAACAAATTCTACGCTGATATTTCTACTATTTTAATCCCACTCCAACTTCACCATCATCATCATCACTCCTCCCGCTTTCATACCACAAATAACTCGATCCGTTCAAGCTTATTATTAGACTGAGCAATTATTATTCCTGTTCAGTCTTCTCTTTCCCATTTGATGACCACTCATCAGGTCCGCAGCTTTCCATCAGACCCCATGCATGGCCAAAGTTGTTGTGCGAATCTATCTTCATAGCATTCGTCCGACCGTGCTGAAAATTATCATGGAAAAGGAAAGAGGCATGAGTCCGACAAAGAAGTGGAGATTTTCCTGAATGACACTGCACTGCCGTCAGTATTTGACTTTGTACAGCCAATGACACTGTCATAATATCTCCATGCTCTGTCGCGCGCAACCACTGTCTACGCCAGTGTCGGAAGGATACTTAATTACATGAGAAAATATCAATTGCGTAAGTCTAAAAACGCCTCGTGAGAGCAATTGAATGAGAAATCACGAGCTGTGGTCGTCGGAGTAACATGTAAGATGGGAATCCCGAGATAGCAATAATGGCCAATTAATTACATTCTTTAGTACGAGGATATGGGAGCCAAATTCGCACCCTTGTGACCACTAATGCCCGCTTTTACAATCCTCATACAACGTCGTCAGTCCCCCCTCATCTTGTTTCATTTTCATAGACGAGACGCATCTGTTGAAACATTTCAGACCTTTTGTTCCAGAGATATAGAAAATGAGAGAGCGGGAGAGAGAGAGAAAGGGGTAAATTTATGTATTATCCGAACAGCCATGGAGCCCCCCAGGGAGCATCTAGTTTAATTGGAGCGGTCTCATTGCTGTCGCTGACAACTAAGCTAGTTTATTTTGTCCAAGTTTGAAACTTGTTTATGCCATTACTATTCATCTATAGGACGAGAGTGAACAGGAAGATACTCTTGTTTCAAGTTACTGCTTCTACAAGAAGGACATGTATTACTTCTCCCACAACATGATGGAACTTCTGTATGATGACAAGGTCCAAGAAAACAGCATATAACCCTCCAGCTCTGCCTGGACGAATGTGTTGTCGAGGATTGCCAGAAATTGAATTGACTCATTACCTTGTCTCTCTTCTTGCTCAAATGTTCTTGTGGCTGGATCGGCACACACGATATGGTCTTTCCAACAAAACTTGCACTCCTCCTTCCGTCAAGTTTCTCCGTCGATCACTTCAGTGTTTCCCACCACACTTTATTACACCCTCACAGCAAATCAAACTGTAGTAGAATATCAAGGAATATATACAAGGAGAAAAGCACATAAAGAATAATATTTCACTTCACACTAAACCACATTACAAATCCCTGCTGCTAGAAACATAGACCCTTTGACTATGTTTGCTCGGGACAAATTGTCCGCTATACTGTAGTCAAGTCAGCGGACAATCAATGCTCCGATAGGGACTGACTGAGAAGGAGACGAAGAAGCTTGACAAGAGTAACGATTTCACTTCCGTTTCAAAATGTAGCAGACTTAATCACTCCAGACCACTTCCACTCTCCTTCCTTTTGTGTTTACTTTGCCAACTTTATTTCTTGAGTAACGCTGTCGTCATCACGGGCCAGAACTGTGGAAAGCCGGCATAAGAATGTTTCCAACCAATAATGCTCACTAGTACTGCCACATTGCTTTCGGCACATCTCCTGATTTAAAATTTAAATGGAAACGCACCACGGCCTTTTCCGCTTTCTTTCCAACTTGCAAAGGCTTCTAATGACAAAGTCTCACATATATATACTGCTCTACTCCATACTGCACACGTGCTTCTCATTCAGACCTTTCCACATTCATCCATATACACGCATATGCCGCAATTGAAATGCAACAACAAAAGGATGCTTCACAGGGACAAAATACAGTTATTTTTTCTCTGTCTTGTCGTATATAGTAGGACTTGCTGAAGAAGTTAAGTGAGCGACAGAGGAGCAAGTCGTCGCTTCCCGTCCACACACAAAGCGACCGTATGGGCATTCACACTCACAGAGCACTGCTGTACTCACACTTATCCACGAGCGACACTAATTAGCAACTTACTCCGGTCGTAAAAAAACTAAGGGCAAAACTTTTGCGCAAGTTGTCTTCTTTTCTCTGTTCCTCCCTTCAAACCTTCTGTACACTTTCAAAGGGCTGAAGAATGTGTATCTATATAATGCCTGCTTTTTCAAAGCCACTGACGGTAATGAGCAAAGACACTTTTCAACTTGTTAATGCTACAAAGACAAAACTCTTGAGACAGGAGCACATGAGACCTCAAATGGAGGTGAAGGATACATATACACGCACACACAAACACACATGGGTTCCAACACTGTTGGAAATTGTGTTGATATAAGAATTATTAAAGTGCCAAAGGGTTAAAGACGTCTCCAATTGACTGGATTTACCAGCATAGTAATGGCAAATAATGCATATAGCTTTCAGAGGACTTGAGATTTAGCACCGTTCTCAACAGCGTGTCTGTCTGCCTCGACCTCCCAAGCAAGACTGACTGGATGAGTGAGGAAAGGATTGTATACGCAACTGCACCCGGGGCAAATACCTACAGGTAGTTTCTTCGCTCTCTCTCTCTCTCTCTCTCTCTCTCTCTTGTTGTGTATTGCGCGATTCTCTTACTACCACTATGGTCCTCTTCAGTTGCGTGTGTGAGGTCGAAAAGGGTTTTTTTCTTCTGGCTCTTCTGCTCCCCCCTCCTGAGCATTTCCTCGCCCTACTCGCATGGATGTGGATGATGAGGTGTTGCAAAAAATATTCTTGACATTCAGCCGTTCCGAAAGGTATAGCTGTACAATGATTCTGCGGATGAGAAGTCTGAGACTAGAACAAGATTTAAATGCTTCAAAGCTGACATAATGCTATTCCTACAGTTTCCTTTCAGTATATGCCTCTTTCAACTGTGCTCAGTTCCTTGGTGTTCATTGTGCGTGTGTAAATGTTGATATATGCTTGTACACAAACTGCATGCATGATGAATGCTTCCATGGCTCTCTCCGTACACGTCGAATGTTTCGCATGTGTATGCTGCTTGACCAGCCTTTGCCTCTGAAGATTCATGTGGCTACTCCTATACTTGCTGTATTGTTAATTAACTAAGCTTCATCATTACGTTACATTAGTGTGGACACATCAGAACTCGCTTTGGGAATGCCCGAACATGCGGAATGTAAAAAATCGCACTCTTTGTAAATTACTTTGCTACCACGATTGGGGAGGTAAGCATGTGGAGATGATAAGCGCGGTCATTGTTGTTCCATGGACATGATTTCGATCTGACATTATTGCATCACAATGCAAGAGGTCAAGTTTAAGAAATAATTTGAGCACAGCGGGTTTGGGATGGAAATAGCAACACAATGAGAGGGGCTGCACCCCAGGAGCGTAGTCCATTTGGCATTCTTGATAAAGTTGACACTCAATAGAGAGGTATGGTGGTTGTTAGGGCAGTATGATCTTTGTGTTATTACTGCGCGAACCCAATTATGTCATCATTATTTACTCTAGACTATAGTATACCTCTGCAGCGCCGTCCACTTACTGTCTACATTCCTTAGACTTGATGTCATTGTTGGAAGTCTTTATGGCAGGATTAAAAGTGAAGATGAAATGAAAAAAATATGATAGCATGACGCTGGTGGCGGAGATGATGTTGATGATGATGACGACGACAATCTTGGTCCTGTACGGTTGAGGAGCAAGAGACTGCTGCACGGAGGCTGATCCTCAAGTCAAAATCCTCTCTTTCACTGTCACACATAGTCATCGGACTAAAAGCATAATAACAACGGGAGCATATGGCATACGCTGGAGGCTTGTAGTAGTGCAAAAGTGTGTGTGCGTGTGTGTGTGTGTGTGTGTGTGTGTGTGTGTGTGTGTGTGTGTGTGTGAGAGAGAGAGAGGATGCGCTATTATTACTGCAGCCTAAATGCTTTGTTGGTTTAGCAGTGCTCACTTAGACTCCATTGGCACAAAATATGTGGCTTCCCCTGTCGTTTTATTCTATGCTCATGATCCCACAGACAGGAGGCACAAGAAGACATGTTCGTATATTCATCTCCTTTTTTGACCCGTCATCTTTTACTACAAGTCGTTACAGGAAGAGTGGTCATGAATTTTCATTTACGACTTGTTAGTTTCACGTTGGCCGTAGCAAACATCTTCGCCAAGTTAACTTTTACTATATTCTATTCGCCGCATCTTCCATCTTTTTTTGTGTGTGTGGGAGTGGGAGGACGAAGACAATGAGTGAGACTGAATCAATTCATTGATTTACCACGAATAATGACGACCATAGTGCACGCGACTGACAATTAATTCACAAATTTAACTAGTGCAAATCGCAGCAAGAGTGCTGATGTATGTAACATCCAATTAGTTTCCTCCAATTAAAGATCCCACCGGCCCAATTATTCTGTTAAGACGCAACAAAAATCTCCATATAACCGCACAAATTTACCTGGAACATGTCAAAGAGTGCTATTTAAACCGATCAATCTCCCCAATAAACTGCAACTATGCGCACTAAAATGGCACGCGATGGGAAACTTAAGTTGAGCGGAAAGAAAAATGACGAAATATTCCAAAGTATCGGCATGCACAATTAAACTGCATACAAATTCCAGCGGATTCAAACGATGTAGAAAAGCTTTTGAAATCATCCATCTGTTCAATAATTGGTTCCAAAGACTGGACGATTTTAATCATTAGTGAAGAAATTCATGTGGCAATTCATAGCTGAATAAAAATTGAGAGACCCTTTAACGAAACCATGGAAATTTTGATCAATGTGATGTTGTCATTCTACCACTGCTTCCTGATCCCGTTCGGACCAATGGAACGTGACAAATATTTCACGAGTGATTCGGCATTCAGGAATTTGCGGAGGAACCAAGCGGCTGAAACAGCCGGAATGGTAAAGGACGCAAAGGTAGATTGCTTCGAAGTAAATCTGTTATATCGTGCCAATTACGGAGACGAGTATAGACTATATTAGGGAATTGTTAAGGGATGCAAGAGGAATAGAAGAGGGATCTTGAAGGAACGGTTGCTTGGGAATTTAACCCGAAATCTGAAGACATAAAAGCTGGCAAAATTGGACAGACAGAACAAAGGAGAATGGAAGAGAAAGAGATATCGCCAAGCTTGCTATTGATATTGCTTGGGAACTGGTGTGTTTTTGTTGTCGTTTTAGTTAACAAACAATTCGACGAACAGCAGGACAAGAGAAAGGAGTGACAGAAAGAGGACGACGAAGACTGCTTCCAGAGAGGTAGGGAGGTTAGGGGAGGGGGATAAGGCTGAAGACTTAGGCAAAAGTAAACGTAACTTCAATTTTTGAATCTACAGCAGCAGCAGCAGTAATAGTAGTCGAAGAAACAAAGTTTGCATAGTAGAAGCTTGAGACAGAGTCACTTTAAGTGTGTAAAAACAAAGTTTTCACTCTCGATGGCAATTTGAAGAGAGCAGTGGTAGACAGTAGACAGAGAGGTATGCAGTACAGGACTGTATAGGTTTACAACAACGTCATTCACATATACTAAACGATAACAACCACCATGGTCCATACTCCCTCGTATTTTCTTCTCTCTAATGCCAATCGTCTCCAAAGGCTAAGTCTAAAAGTTGAAAGTCCGGCACACTGTTCATCCATAGATTGAGTTTCCCCTTACCAAAAACGACGACGACCAAGTTATTTACTGACGAGGAAGCCTCAAAGCTGGATCTCTCGATTCACTGGGTAAATTGAACGCGTGGAAAGAAGGAAAACTACTGAAGGATTTAACCTCAAGAGAACTTTCATCAGTGCTCAGTAATTTCCAGGTAATGTCTACCATCATACCAAGAAGCCAATGCCTATACTTTCCTTTATTTGTGATGTGGCTTGCTGTGAACGGGTTTCAAGTGGTTTGCCAATTTGTACGAAAAAATTATATTGGAATTTAATAATTGCTTTCATCTCGAAAAACCTGGAAGTGACGCAAGTGAAAGTTGGGTTGGGAACTATGCAATACTACTGCTCACGGTCGTCTGGATTCTGTATTCAAGTTACGATCAGAATTCAGTCGTCATTCGTCCCATTCAATTAATGTGACAAAGATTAAAATGTTTTTATATTGTGTTGTTTGAGTTCATGTGCTTGGCGAGTGAAATGATTATACTAACTTCTGTTTTATGCTTGTTATTGTAAATAAACTAGTCTAAATCTGAGACTGCATAAAATCTGGCTTCAAGTTTCTCACTTCTTGAATTATTCACACTCCAAATTATCTCTTTGGAGACCATCAACGTCACTTCAAATGATGATCCCACTTTAAACCATTACCTATAGGGTGAGAAGTTGAGAGCCAAGAAACCTTGGACAACTTCAAGGCCTCCTTCCTCTTTCCCGATTCAAGTGAGCAATACCTGTATCACCCGCAGAACCTTCTTCAGTGCTCGGTCGCCAGTAGGGCAAGCTGTTAAAACAATTGGCTCTAAAATTATTCCAGAAATTTCCCTCATTTCATACAAAGAATCGAATTTATAATGGCCATTCTGTTGCATTGGTGCCTGGATGGGAAACCTGTGAAGCTATAGAGCACATTATACTACGTGATATTCTCCGTAGTATATACACAAATAGAAAGTGTGATTAATTCCATGCTTACATGAGACGACCTCATCTCTTCCTACATTGGGAATGAATTTACTTGTGGGAGTAGAAAGAACCTTTTAAGTTCATTTATGTTCCCATAAATTATTCATATACCAATGATAATTATTGGTGTGCAAAATACACCCATGAGTTATGTCGTCCAGCTCTAAATTATTGAGACGAGGAGTATGTACAAGCTGAGGAATACGGCAAAGTTTCGTCGTTGAGCTTGGAAGTTGCCTTTTAAGTCAACGAGTAAGTCGTCACACCCACATGTTTGGATGTAAATGACAAGTTTGACGGGTGCCATTAAGAAACTTTTTGGAGAAAACTGCATAAAAAAAATTCACGTCACTCACTTCATTTCCCTAGGAATGACCTACCATGGCGTGAATGACAAAAAATTGTAATATATCAAACAAAAGGAAGAATGACTAATTACTGATGGCTGTAGATACATATTACTACATAAAAAATCTAGCTTATTTTCAAGTATGACACGAGTCGCATGAAATCTTCATCATAGTTCTCACTCACAAGAGCGCGACGGTTAACGATGCCGGTCCTGGGTTCTCTTGGAAGCAACCAGTGTCACTTGCAGCGTCTAAGCCATGTTTGATGAATAGTTTGAAATTATTATCGCGTTTTGTAGCATTCTACGGTTGTAGTCAGCAATGAGAGTTAAGATTATTTCGTGTCAGTGTCAGACCACATAAATATACTCGTGGTAATGCGAGTGAGCATCATGCGAGATATAAGTCAAAACCATTGACAGCAGAAATGTGTGGGCAGACGAGATTACTCATTTAGGCGGTAATATGATTATAATGAAGGTGTGAATGCAGAACCCTCGCCAGCAAATGCTAAAGATGTGAGCGAGCTGCGAGCCTGTGGCCACAAGAGCAACCTAGCTTGGGTTCTACGATGAGCAACATAAGGCAAATACTGCTTATTAAATCAATTAAAACAACGTGCAATTCCAATAACTCCCTTTCCCGTTGCAAATCTCTTAAAGCCATCAAATGTGAACCGTCTATAATTGAATTTCATGCTGTCAAGCCACAGCTCTCAAACATCAGCTTCATTTGCGAATGGCATGCGTTTTCCTTCCCAGTTATGCGGATGAGCGAGCAGCCTGTATTAGCATAAGCGCTTTTACTTCAAGCTCCCTGACCTTTGTATGTTATTTCAAATTACGTTCTCTCTCACGTGAATTCTAGACTCAATAG
>JAQIWI010000909.1:0-21013 GCA_034698825.1 Deuterosminthurus bicinctus | reverse complement strand
AATAATAATAATTATCATCCTTTCTTCCTGTCCCCATCTCCTACAGCTCCTTTCCGCACTCATCCTCTCTACTTCCGCTCAATCTCCGCCGTCCAAATCATATTTTACTCAACAACGCTACTTACGCACGTACAGGTTGGAAATAGCCTTAGGATTATAGCTAATTTAAATAGAGCATAATATTACACACATAATATGTACGTACGTACGTATGCTCCCAGCAGTAAATCTGTAGACATTTCTAAAGAAATAATAACAAACAAGAAGTTGTGCTGGAAAGAGTAAGCTTTTAAGCATTCAAATTATAATAATAGAGACATTATTACTGACAAGTCTAAAAGTGACTCAAGAACATGTTCCAAGTGTATGTAGAATAGTTAGTATATTATAGTTGTGGAAATTAAGCTGTCAATTGATGTGCTACTGCGGACAGAAGAGCAAGGATTTGGACGGACGTGGAGTTAATGAGTGAGTTGATTTGATTAGGAGAGCCTGTGGCTTGGTGGATAGCTTTACAACAAGTTGGTGGTGGAGGAGGAAGGTGAAAAATTAGTGAGTCTAATGGACTCTGTCAGATGATTTTCCTCGTCCAAATCATCATCACTATATACTGCTCCTTCCATATAATTTATCCTCAAAGTTGTTTTCAAATATCACTCACGTTACGTACGTACGTACGAACTCTACGGCCCAACCAACTTGTTCGTATAGTGTCAATGAATGGCCGCATGATGAGCTATAGCGAGAAGTCATGAAAAGTTCTTCTCTAATCATCATAAAAATTAATCATTTTCTCCATCATAGCTCCCCACATAAAGGCGCCGGTTAATGGCCACTATAGGAATTCTTATTTGTTGACCACGAGTTTTTATTTGTTGTCCACGAATTTTAATTTGTTACGAGCATAGTTGGGACGATGAGGAATTATAATTTGGGACCATTGGGACGAGGAACTATGACTTTTGTGACTACGAGGAATGTGTTTAGGCGGATGTTGTTACCCACGCGTGACTTAAATGATAAAATGTTTATTCCCAGCAGCAGACAAGCCTTAGAGGACAAAGAAAATGAAGGCAGCAGCGGGGTTGTTGAGGGTCAACTTGTGGAGACAGTTGGGGAATTAAAACCAAAAAGGTTTTTACAAATTTTCCTACAAAAAAAAACAAACGAACAATAATAATAATTGAATGAGTTACTAGTGTGGAATCTTGTCTGTCCCTTTGTATTTAAATGGCGTAGCCTCCCTTTAAAATTTTAGTGGTAAAACTTTGAGTGGTACCCCCTACCTGACTTGAGTGGTGCTGCTGTCTAATATTTGAGTGGTGCTGCTGCTGCCTGTATTTGAGTGGTATAGTGTCTTTGAATTTATGGACCCTTATATAGCCTTTAGAAATCCAAGCCCTTGTCCTCTCTGTGTTAAGTAAGTCCAAGAAAACATTCCCACCTCAAGGCATACTAAGAAGAACAAGATTGTATGTGCCAATCTGTGTGGCGGTTATACTATTTCAGGTTGAGCGGCTTGCAAATAAATTCCAAGTAGTTGACTGTACCTTCTCTGGAATTCTCATGAGAATTCCTCAGAGAGAGAAAGTAATGGAGAAGTAGCATGGTTGGTTGGTTGCGTGAAGAAGGAGCAGTAGCAGCCGACGGCTGTCTAATGATAATGCCCAACAGTTCTTCTTCTTCTTCTTCTTCTTCTTCTCCTCCATGATGCTCCTCAACAAATCCCGCGTCTCTATCTTGCATCCACAAACATCCTCGCTAGTTTGTTGTTTCAGCAGTTCTATATACAGTTACGTGTGAGAATGGCGTTTGTTTGGAAGCCTCCTGGCATTATTTTCACTTCCGCTCCCCTCCTGTATATCAAAGGCCTATTCCTCTGGGCTCTTCCACACTGAGCAATGACCAAGTCTATGGAACCGGTGGCAAAGTCCTGGAACCAACGGGAAAGTCCTACAAGCTATGCCAAAGTCCTATAGATGCTATGGCAAACTCCTGGAACCTATGGCAAAGTATATACTACTGGAACATATGGCAAAGTCCTCCTGGAACTAATGGCAAATGGAACGAATAGCAAAGTCAATGGGAAAGTCAATAGAAGCAATACTGGAAAGTCAATGGAAGCAATACTAAAGTCAATGGAAGCAATATTGCAAAGTCAATGGAAGGAATAGGAAAGTCAATGGCATGTCCATAAGCGCAGCAAAGGCTTGATTCTTATTCCCAAAGCGCTACAGAATACATTAAATGGCATTAAATCATTCCTGTATACTCATCAAGTAGTACGAACGTGAAGAAATGTGACTCGGTTCAACGGCTTGCACAATTTCCTTCGTGTCATGTTAATTGGAAGGGAGAAATATCTTGTGGGAGTTTGTATGTATGTACGCATGTACATATGTATGTGTGTAGGGAATATGTGAAGCGTCCACAAGTGCGGAGTAGGATTCTTCTCTTTGTGGTGGTCCTGGTGGTGGTGATGACGATGATGATGATGATGATGATGATGAGAATGTGGAATTGTGTGAATAAAAAGGATGACACAGATTCTGGGGAGCTAATTCATGGGAACCAACAGGGCAATATGAATACGAATAGAGCGACTGGAATAATTGTCTGAATCCAGCAGCTTCCACACATTCATAGCAACCATTGGAAATTTCCCAACCGTTCCCAGCTCCTTTGTCCTCGCAGAATGATTGCTCTCTTATTGCTCCTTATGGGAAGTGTAAAGGTGAAACGAGGCGCATACAAATAAGCTCATCGCTTCACAAAATTCTTCTTCTTTCCATTCATTTTCTCCACATCTACATACCACTAGAACTTTCCCTTCACTCATACATTCCTGGATTATTCACACCTTTTTTTATTTTACTACAATAATTGCTACTCCAATAATAGTTGTGCCTGTCCTCATTCAACTTTTGACCCAATGAAATTGAGAAAAAAGTTGACAATCTAAAAGCTCACATACTTTTCATATTGTCCTCATATTTTCCATCTGAATAACATGAGATTTTTCCATATGCCGCACTGCAGAAGAGCAGCGTGGGAAGAAAGGATCCAACTCTTTTGAATCTCAACCCATTCTATTATTAAGGGAAATATGTGCTGAAGAGCAAAATAGAGACAGAAGAGGAGGGAATTTGAACAGTTCTTTAGCAACAATAATAATAATAATAATAATAATAATGGAAAGTAGCTATAGGTAGCTGCCGATAAAATGAATATTCTTTAGAGGATTTTTGGAGCGGATCCTTTCCAATGTAGCTTGATTTCCCACACGCCATCATCATCATCATCATCATCATCGTCATCATCATGGTGATGAAGTAGGAGCGGAGATGAATGCTATTAGTTTTCCATATAGACATGGTCATAATGAAAATAAAGTCATTTCCAGTGAAAAGCTTGGAAAGAAAAGATTCATTACTTTCACTTCCAGCAACAGCAGAAGTAGTGCTGCTTCAGTTCCCATCCACGTGTGTCTATGTTGCTCCGCACCCACTTTTTTTTTTTTTACCTTTTCAACAACACATCATGTTGAAAGAAAAATGGAAAGGTGGGGCTAGCTTAGAAATAAATGGAAATAAAAGGACAGTTGGTCCAGTCCAAAAAAAAAGTACGTATAGAATTTGGAAACTCTGCGAGTCTTACTGGAGACTCCCCCGTTGAGTCCCTTCTCCAGTGAGAGCTGCTGGAACTGCATGCAAGACGACCATTATGGTTATGAGAGCGTCCAGAGAGAGAGAGAGAGAGAGATATAGAGAATGATATTTACTGCCCGTGTTGTTCCCTGACAAGTGGGAGTAAATGGGCCAAGCATGAGGGCATTCAGACCGGCACAAGACTGTCCCACACCAGATGCTCACATGCTCAGTCGTAATTTCTATGGCTCCTTTGTCTGTCCTATCCGTCCTCTTTAAAGACGATCAAACTGGAAATTTAGAGCTGGAGAGTATAGACGAAGATGCTTTTGTCTGGAGAAGCAATTCATTTTGCATCTGGAGGCCATGCTCTTATAGTTTGTTCCTCCTTGGCGACAACATACTACTCTTTGCTTTCACTCCATCTATCTATCTATCTTGTAGGAAAAGTTCAAGTTTACTTGCCAACTGGAGCACCACTACTGCTTCTAAATTCTAAACCAAAAGCTGGAGGGGAAAAAAGACTGTGAGCTTGAGGCAGGCTGCTGAGTAATGAGTAGACATGTTGTGCCTTCCTTCATGTGGCTATATGGACGGTGTTAGAAGGGGAGGAGACTTGATTTCCACATCAACTTCAAAGCAGTCAGGGCCACTTTCGGATATTTTCAGCTGGAAAATAGAAATGTGAGTAAGCACTTTGATGTGGAAACTTTCCACTCCGTTTTCCATAATAACAAGGGAGAGCCCAAACACAACTCTGGACCGAACAAGTGTGAGATGGGAGGGTGTACTAAATCCCTTTTATCTCCTTCTTTCTCAACGCTTTCATCCAGTCAATGACTGATTTTAGGAGCTAGAAGATGAGTCTTTTTATTAGTAGTTCCCTTACTGTCACGAGCACTGGAGAAGACATACATGTACAAAGGTCTCATACTCACACAAACTCAAGTCTACAGAGGGCCCCTTTCACCCAATGACTCACTACACATAGCACCTTCACGCACAGACCCTTCAAACCTGGACTCACACACATCCCCTTCAGACACAGACAGCAGTGGGCGGGATCGAGTGGGCAGGAGCAGATATTCTATAAAGAGAGGAACCTGTTCATCAAATATTTACTGCTTCCGCTGCCCTAGTCAAGTGGTTATAGTGGTGCGGGTAGTCTGTAGTGTGGTTGTAGCCCAAAAAATCTCGACCAAAAACAAGGCTCTCCCGCCGAATCAGTCACAAAGGAGTTGGAACGGAAATTTAGACGACCTGGCTGGCTACCATATACCATTTTTCCACCACCACCCTTTACTACTTGCCCCCAATCACGAGAAACACGAACAAGGCTTTAGGGACGTAGAAAATTTGGCCACAAACCAAATGTTCCCAGGCGCACGTATACAAACACACATCCTTTGATGTCAACCTCCAGTGGGTTTTTAGCGCTTATCTTGGGAACGTCCGCAGAAGGGACCTTTTATTCCTTTCATATACGTACGTACGTACGTACACCATCCACCTTTTTTAAAGTCCACCAGATGAAATGAATAGGAGGATATGTAAGGTAGCCGTCATCTTTACTCTCTCGATATACATCTTGCTCAACATTAGAAAAAGTTGGACGGTGATAAAGACGTAAAGCTCTGGTGGAGACAGGAGCAGATCCGCAGCCAAGAGCAGCAGGAGGAAGAGCAAGAAGGAGCAGCAAGCAAATAAAGTAGACGATAGCACCTGAAAATCTGCCTACTCGTCCATATTTTTGAGCTTTCTCTATCTTTCCTCTACCTTTCTGCTCCAGTAGGAAGGAGGAGAGAGAAATTTTGAGTTGACTGTCGTCGTCGTCATGCTTGTTTGTATCTATCTATCTATCTATCTATCTATCTATCGACGTATCTATCTTTAGTATATGCGTGTCCATGAAAATTTGAGTATGCGGTCGCTGCTCCCTTTCCTTTCTCCAGCTCCTACTGCTCAGTTTGAAAAAAAAAGTATCGGCTTTCAAGGAGACTACTTGAAAGCCAATTAGCTATCGATCCTACAGTAAGTTGGTAGCAGAATGAAAGCTAAAACCTCACAAATGAATACAACAGCGGAGGCTGCTTCTTTTGTATGAGACATAGCAAGAATATTTCGTCCCTTTGTATCATGATAGCGATGACGACAAGAAGTAGAGATTGATGATGATGATGATGATGACGACGACCAAGATACACAAGTTGCCACGGGTTACTCCATTACTTCCACCTGCTTTGTCACAGAGAAAGTCTAAAGCAAGTGGAAACTATATACGACTGTACACAGCACTTGAGTACTCACTCAAGCCCTATTGAGTTATTTATTAAAAAACAAAAACTCTATGGAGCTTACATTTGTCCAAAAGTGTTCCCAATTGTAAAGGTGAGAGTGCGAGAAGAAGGGGGCGGGTGGGGGGAGGGGATTTTCCCAGGAAAGTGTGAGCTAATTTGAGAGAGAAAGTCTCTCGCCGCCGTCACTCTCTTATTTGTTGTTGTGAGCGGGAAGAAAATTGCTCTGTGTGGCGGAAAACCAAAAGGGGAGAAAGTAAATGAAACTTTATGTCTTTTCTGTCCATGGCTGGCTGATGTTACATGGGAGACGAGGAGAAAGTAAGTGTTGAGACTTCAAAGGAAAATCCTCTTGGCATGTCGCGGGGATGACATTCAAAGTCAGACCAGGACTTTCCCTTCCGCACCAAAACCGCACTTACACACGCACACACACAGTAACAAACGCACACGCAGTAACAAACGTTCACACACTAACGCACGCACACACACTAACGAACACACAGATACTTTCACTCTCATGTACACACGAACGGAACGCAGACGTCAAATGACTTTGTCGCTTTAGTGCTCAACCTTATGGGACCACTTGGGTTGAGCCGTGCACATTTAGGTTGAAAAAATACATATTATGGAAAGGATGACAAACATTGGAGGAAGACGGGAAAACCTAATAAACAGAGCCTACTCCTCTTCAAGTAGGTACGTACAAAAACATTCACTGTCAACAATTCCTTCCATCAAAGTCTCTACAGAGAGCGAGAGAAGTACAGAGAGATGGGACATGCTGGAGAATGTCCTCTGTGCAAAACATATTGACGAGGACGAGTGGTGAGAGAGAAAGGTTAAAAGGGAGAGACATATGTATGCGAAATGTGTCATTTATCAAGACTGTACACAGATGGTCCTCTGTGAAAGTGCAACTGGCAGACGAATAGCATGTGAGCCATCATCATGCTTTTGGGGCTCTTCACTAGTACGTACGTGGTGGCCTCGTACTGTATTGTGTCAAGTGAAGCAGCATTTTGGGTTTTGCTTTCATTGGAACAGAGGACTTGATTTCCCCATTTCCGCACACTCCCAGCAGCGTGTCATTATGAGAGAGATCCAATGGCTCTCTAGTGTTTACCTTCTCTTTAGTACTAAACCATTTCATGGCTCTTTCCCCCACACATTATCCCACTCATGAGAACTCAACATTTCCTTTCTCTCTCTCTCTCTCTCCCTCAGCCATCCTCACTCTCCGTAATGGATTTCAGAGTACATACAAACAATTAGGGTGAAAACGTGTGGAGTCATCCCCTGAAAGCAGCAAGCTTTCCATATAGTCGGCTATAGTGGCGATAGTTAACCTTGCACACTTATAGCCAGTAGCTTAGGTCGGGGTTTTCCTGGATTTTATAATGTGGGGTGGTTATACAGATTTGCTCTACTAAATATCACAAATTCCTATTAGTCCCGCTCTTCAGCTCACTAATAGATTATCAATGGGACGGCTGGCTGCTGCTATATGGAAATCCTTGGCTTGGCATTTTGCCCGGAATTCCTGTGGAGAAAGTTTGCTGGAGGATTTAGCACACATCCTGATCCTTACTCAAGGTAAAGTTCGCACCAATGATTCTGGCATCTCTACTTCCTCCCACAGTTGATCATTCCACAGGATGTGAGCTCGTATAATGATGGATCCCGTCCCGCATATCACACACATACACAGACAGGAAGTCTTTTTAGAAAGTGAGCCAGCCAGTCAGAGATTCAAAAGGAAACTGTTAGGGATGTAGTTTGGAAGGGGAAAAAAGCGGTGTGATTAAATGGGGGACTGGTCGTTGTGGGTTTATTACCGTGTCCTGCTCAGAATCCAGTAGATTGGACTACTGAGACCTGTATAACAAGGGCCAATTTAAAGTCCCACTTTTTACTATCATCCTTGAACTTTTGGAAGGGTAAATGAGAGTTTCTATATTGTTATGGCGTATGGTGTATGACTGACCAAATGAAAAAAGTGTTGGGCGTGGTCAACTCTTTGGGCTAGAGAGAAAATTTTTGGGCTGGAGAGAAAGTATTTGGGCTGGAGAGAAAGTGTTTGGGCTGAAGAGAAAGTGTTTGGGCTGGAGAGAAAGTGGGCAAAGGTTTGCTTAAGCAAACAAGAAGAAGAACAAGACGACTTGAATTTGTTGAAGAGAAAGTTTAAAGGGGCAAGTCCAGCAACTTTCACTTGAGGAACAATAGTTGTGTAGATTATTTGCTAAAAGTTTACACAAGTATCCATTTCAGTGGAGGAATGAGGAACGTTTGAGAGGAATGGCCAGTCGTCACACTCCTCTGATCAGCACTTTGCTTTTATGAGTCTCATCAATTGTTGCTTTGATGCGCTGGATTTTATAAGGCCTCTGGCTCAATACGTGTACCACAGAGTGAAAGGGGAAAAAGAAAGTGGCTTGGAGCACATCGGACATACGGGTGTTTGATTGTTCCTAAAGTATTCAACGAATTGAAGCCTAGGCTTCAATTATTTTCATCTACACAAACAGAGAGAGAGACACACACACCTCCGCCCACCATTCCCACATGGAATTCGGAAGGCTTCAAATAGCTGAATGGGCTTACGTGTGCGTATGCAAATGGAATTTCTAAGTGCTCTGGGGAATGTGAGGTTACGAGACGGAATTGTGGTGCTGGGAGTAATTAAAGTGGACGTTGTGTGAAGAGGACTTTTTAAGTCCATCTATTTTAATGACAACTTGAGGACAAGGGCCCTCCGGAGTTAAATCCTGAGCCATACCTACAAATCAAGTCCCACGGGACTTTGTTTTGATTTTTTTTCTTTTATGTGGAATGCAATTTTCCCTTTTCCTTTTGATGAGACAAAAGGATTGCTATTGCTGTCGTTCATATAAAGAATTTTTTAAAAAGGAAAAAAAAATATGTTCCCTTTGTCACACCATTTCCTTGTTTGACATTCCATCCCGCCAAGTCAACTGGATTGGGAGTTTTGCTGTGGTTTTGCTTGACTGGAACACTCTGATGGATGGAGAGGGCATGATTTTCCACACACTTTGACTTTGACTCGTCCCCTTTTCTTTCCTTTGGTGTGTGTGTGTGTGTGTGAACTTGTTGAAGCGTGCTCTTGTTCCATTTGACTTTTCAGGCTATAAATGGATTAGCCCTTTGCCTTTGGTTCGGTGTAAGGGTGTCTGTACTATATGTGTGCCTTGATCGTGACAGCAAGTCTAATACCTTTGAGTATTAGTATAGTATAGTAATATGTAGTAGTATAGTCCCTTTGGTATATGTACTTATTGGCGATTGAAAAACGTGTCCCATTAGCACCATTCATGGCTCGATGAAGCCAACTGTGTGAATTGAATGAGATATATATATATATATATGTGAAATGAATGGATTCCATAGGCCGGGTGAGGAGTCGGAGAATGAATTATCTCAAGTGGACGAAGAAGTAATTCCAGAGGAAGTGCGTCAATGGCTGGCGGCCACCTTCACACGGAACACACCGACAAAACCCAAGACAGAACCCCGACCGCGATTTCGCTCCGTGGCAAATGCCATCCGTGTGGGCCTCTTTGTGGACCGATTTTACCGTCAACTCAGCTCCAACTCGCTTCAAATCCCCGCCGAAGTTGCTCATGTCCTCAAGGTAGTACTTTCTCTCTCTCTCTCTCGCTTTCTCTTTTTTTTCTTTCTCTTTTTGCAAATTTAATTCCCAGTCAGTCAGCAAGTTGTGTTGTGTATTCCGAATTCCCTCATGTCTCACAGTCAGAGACAAAGGAGAAAGTACAAGAGACAGACATGACGAAAAAGGTAAAAGCTTGCGAGAGATATGACGAAAGATATGATAGACTTTTCTTCCTCATCATCATCATGATGATGATGATGACGAGTAGAGAAAAAAATAAAGAAACGGGAGGCAGCCAGTATAAAACTGACAATTGCTAGACAATGGAACTGCGTGTGCGGGACCAGAGGGGAGAATTCCATGCGGACAAATTGAAAGATAAAGAGACAAAAAGACGCGTGAGTGCTGGGATAGAAAAGTGAGATAGAGCGAGTGGCACATTCATTCCCATAGTCAGTCCTACTTTTTCCCCGGTCTGATTTACCCACTCAGTCAGACATTTGATGGGAGATAGATTGAAGACGAAGAAGAACAGAGAGAAAGAGTCAACTCGACTCACTCAAATAGAATTCCTGTCGATTTCCCAACTCTTCTATATGTAATACTACGTTACTACATACAAGATGCCCTCCATCATTTAGTTCCCATGTCACCACACACACACATAACCAATCCCCACCACAAATCATATGCATATGCCCAGAAATAATAAGAGACCTTGCCTACCTCGAATTGCAATCCAATGACTTTGTAGTCCGCGACCTTATTCGTCTACCTCACATTCCATCATATGTCCCTTGCATAATCAAAAGCAAACGTCTCTTTTCCCCGTCTTGATTCATTGGGGACGTGGAGGGATTGTGAAACATATGGGGGTTTTATTGAGTGGCTCACTGACTACAGAGAAAAAAAAGTTGCGGGGATCCTTTCAACTTGCTATTATGGCTATGGATATAATGATGTCATCTGCCAAGGGTTGTTGGCTGTCATTAGCAATGAGTTGATCTTGTCATTGTGATGTAGTAGTCAAATCTATGGGAGGAGAAAAAAAAAGAAAAGCACTTGGACTTGGAATGACTGGAGAAAGTCAAAGTTGACGTATAGTAGTTGCATATATAGTTTCATCCCTTTGACGTATAGTAGTTGCATATAGTGTCCCCTCCCCCTATTTTCCATCTCCTCCCAGTCACTTGAAACTTTCTCTTCTTCTGTACACTTTCATCTTCTGCCCCTGCTTTCACTGAGTGGCTGAACAGAAAGTGAAAGTGAGGAGAAATTGTAAGAGAAAAAGAAAAAAAAATTAAATGTTTCAGAGGCAGTGAGTGATATAGGAAACGTTTTATTCCTATCAGCCCCAATTTATATAGGGAGTGTACCTATTGGAATGATCAATGCTACAAGCTGTTGGAGAAAATTTGATCACACTTAGCTGTAGGAGGGGAAAGAGAAAGTCAATTTTTCTTTCATGCTGCGCTGGTCAATTATTGTGACGGAGAGAAGAAAAAAAAAGTGGCAGAATTGCTTCTTCTTTTTGGGGACATTAGATGGGAAATGGAGAAAGCAAGATTTTTGCTGACTGACTGTCTGGCATGCTGAGTGACTGGTTGTAATTTGCCTACAGCAGCGCAGCGTATAAAAGAAATGCTGAAATGACACGCTTATATAAGTAAATAATATATATATAGAGTGTGTGCTGTTTTTCTATATACAAATTCCTCTTTGCTTCTCTTGATTGCTTGAGACATAAATCCAATTATGTGACATGTGAAACACACACAGGAAATCAACAACTGGCACTTTGACATCTTCAAGCTCCATGAAAAATCCAATAATCACAGTCTCAAATATGTGGCCAAGGACTTGTTCAGCCGCTACGGAGTAGTGCAGAAATTTAGGATTGATCTGGAAAAATTGGACAACTTCCTGGCCGCTGTCGAGTATGGCTACACCAAGCTGAAGAATCCTTACCATAATGACGTACACGCCGCGGACGTGACACAAACCCTTCACTTCTTCATCAGCTCCTCAGGCGTAGCGGTAATTCCATTCAATATATATACGTCTGTCCATTTAATCCTTCAACATATGATCCCTCTAAATATGTCCACCATCATGGTCCTTTACCAGTGGAATCATACGTAGAAAAGCTCATGAGAGAAATCCCTATAAGCCTCTCACACACTTTCTCCCACCAGTCTGTCTGTCTGTCTGTCACCGTTCTCACACTTTCACTTGATTCAGTCATCCATCAAATCTTCATCACCATCTCAAAACACCTTCTCCCGCCTCACTTCCCCACTCATTTCTCGGATCACTTCCCATTTACTTTCCCCTATAGACTGACACACTCTGTATAGATCTGAATGGCTCCACACCGTACGTACCTTTTCCTCCTCATTATCTCGTGTAAATAAGACCCAATCATCTCCTCCACAGCATCAAATTCCAGCCAGAATACTCAACAATAACGAGCTTATCTGTCATTCTTGAGCATTTCACCGTGTGCTATCCAATATACATAACGTACGTACGCTCCTCAAATACACAGCCAGAGCTTCGTCCCTTCATTCATTCACTTTCACCCTCAAAGTTGGAGGTGTAAGATTATGGAAAGGCTGAAAGAATCGAGGTGAAAAATTAGGAAATAATTGGAGCAAAATGTATATAAAGTTGAGCAGTAGAGCTAAAGGTGGAGGTTGACAGTGGGTGATCTAATGTGTGAATATTCAAGTGAAATTTGTCAAGATGCGGAGTGGTATAAGGTGAGAGTATAGGCGAGAGTATGAGAGAAGGCTTTGCAAGTTGTAGCAATAAGTTGGCTGGGTTGAGCACCTGCGCCCCTCAATCTTCCTTCTTACAATCGGCGTCATCATTATCTGCATTCCTCACTCCTGTAAATGCTCCGCGTGAAAAGGTACAGGAGCGTTAGCTGCGAGGAGCATGACCAATGTACATGCACAAATTGAAGACAGAGAGGATATTTTTTTTTACACCCAGGGCCAAAAATTATATAGACGACGGTGTGGACAGGAGCATGAGTGCTATTTCCTGTTGCTTTCTTCACTTTATATGAGCTTGGAGTTGAAATAAAGAAGGAGAACGTTTTGGCCCGAGACTTCCGCCGCCAAATAGTAAATTTTTAATGGGAATTTTATTACCACGTTCTCCAAATTTTTCTCCGTCGTATAAAAAAAGGGTGGGACTAGCCGGGGAGGGGGGAATTTGTGGTGGTTCATGTCTTCAGCTGTGGTATCGTCGTCGTGGTGGTGGTGCACTGCTTTCAGACGGAATTTCATGTGATCTCCTTAACCTGCTCGTATCACAGCTTTCAACTTGACTCACTCAAGTTATAAAATTTGGCGCAGCTTGCTTTTGTAGCCGAGGCTAATGGGATTTTTTATTGTGGGGAATGTGTGGGACAGCTTGTGACATCATCCTACTTTCTCATAATAAACCTTTCTTTAAATACTACGCTGGCAAATTCTACCAAGCTCTATTATATACACTGTCAGACTCTACCAAGCACTATACACACTGTCAGACTTTACCAAGCACTACACACACTGTCACATTCTACCAAGCACTATGCACACTGTCAGACTCTACCAAGCACTATACGTTTTCACATTGGACCAAAAGCACTACCACCACGCTGTCAAATTCTCTATGTACTTGCAGCTGCCAAAGCATGGCGGATGAGCATTTTGGAATTAGTTTGTCAAGTCAGTTCGTGCCAGAAGGGGAAGAGGAAGATGAGTAGGAGGAGGAGTAGGTGATGGTGGCGGATAGAGCTGTGAGCTGAAAGAGTCAGGAGTGAGTGGATTTAATGGTTAATGGGGGAAATAATTGAGCAAAAGAACAAGTCTCTCCTCTCTCTGTCTTTTCCTTTCGACAAATATCCCATTAAAACTCGGCCGGAATTTCTCAAGAGAGATAGAGAGAGAGAGAGAGAGCGGCGCGAATGAAGCTCACACTTTTCTCTTTAACTTTTGGATGTTATGGCGTCAGGATGGATTTGGGTTGCATTGTGTGATATATTTTGATGGCATTGTATATGATGCCGTTGGGTATGTACAGGGTGGCCCAACTTAAGGTATACACTTTGTTTTCTCAATAACTTGAGACAATCGAGAGCTATTGAAATTTTGAATGCCAATTCTTAAACTAGAGTCTTGGGGTATTTTTTCGATATAAAACCCACAATGAAATCGGTGGACAATTCGCTGAGATATTCGAGCTCAAAGAAAAAAGTCTCTAGTTTAAGAATTTGTATTCAAAATTCTGTAGCTCTGGAATGTCTCAAGTTATTCACAAAACAAAGTACATACGATAAGTTGGGCCAACCCTGTAATATACCATACGTCATTGCATAGTACGACTTGTGTTGTTGTAGTTAAAATGTTAATAAAAACTTGTGCTAAAATTCGTTCCCCATGGTCCGTGATATAACACGACCAGAATATTTTCAAGGGGAAGGTACTAGAGCATATGGAACTAATGTAATTTATTTATAAATCCCGCAGAACGTGTTGACCGACTTGGAGATTTTCGCCTTGCTCTTGGCAGCTCTCATCCATGACTATGAGCACACGGGTAGGACAAATAACTTCCACGTCAACGTCGGCACCGACCTTTCTCTAATTTACAACGATCGATCCGTTCTCGAGAATCATCATGTCAGCGCGGCATTCAGGTGACATTTCTAATAATTATTTTCTACCTTTCTCCCCTTTCTTCTCTCTCTGTCTTCATAATAATTTCTTGACGTCTCTCTCACGCCTTCCACCATTAACTTCCACCAGTTCCTGCTGGAGAAAGTAAAAGAAAATTGGAGAGAGTAAAACGAGTCCGGAGAAAGTCAAGAAGCTTGAGACAGTGAGCAGGTCGGAGAAAGCAAAGGAGCGAGCGTGGGAGAAAGCAAAGGCGTGTAGGAGAAAGTTATCATTATTAATAAATGCGTCGTATGTTTTATTCTCGTCCTCTGTCATCTATCCGACCTCTCCAGTGCTGGAAGAAGGAGCTGGAAACAAGAACAGAGTTCCAGTCCCTTCATAATATTTGTACACAGATTGACACATACAAGGCTAAGGCTTTGTTCCAGCAGTAGTGTAGCCTTGGCTCAGAAGTCAATCCTCTCATTTATACGTATTCCCAGAGTAAAGTATTACTTTTGGACATGACGGAGATTGTGAAAGGGATTAAAGGGGGAAATTTCTCACGTGTCAACTTGTTGGGTGAAAGTTGTGTGAGTCAGAGTTTGGTTTTGGGACAAAGGATGAATTATTATCTGTGTCCAGCACCACCTTGGAGCTTCAACTCTTGTCATGCTGGAGTTGCTGTGAAAGTAAGTGTGTGCGTGTGTCTATGTCATTGTCCAAGCTCCTGGATTAGCTGGACGACAGACAGAAGTGAAAGTTTGCTCTGATGAATTAGCAGGATACGAGAATGGTGTAAAGGCAAGAGTTTGAGCGAAGGAGTTTGAGACATGGAGAGAGAGAGAGAGAGAGTCTTGTAATCTCATTCCTTGCCTTTTCCCTTCCGGCATCATCATCATCACGTACGGACTTTCTCTCTCTTACTGTTGGAAATCCTTGTGTTTAGATTGCTGCGTGAGGAAGACAAGAACATCCTGAGTAACCTCAAGACGGAGGAGCACCGGGAGTTTCGCAATCTCGTCATTGAGATGGTTCTTTCCACAGACATGTCCGGCCACTTCAGTCAAATCAAAAACGTGAAGGCGCATCTAAATGGAGAAAGGTGAGTTGTTGGAGGGGAAAAAGCCAGTTAATTTCTCATTAATCAAACAAGATGCGGAGCACATCAACTTTGTCAGTCTGTGTATAAACTTGTATATACGAGGAGGGAAAGTCCACATATCATCTATAGTTGGGAGAAAGTCTACTCAGGCTCTTCACTTGTACACATCAAGTGTTCATAGTATTATGCATATATAACTTGGTCCTGGGAGTTAGTTGATCACATTGTGGAGCAGCTCTGCCTGAATTTCTCCGCAGCAACAAGGAAGCAGAGGGTGAATACATGCCTTGATTACAAATTGATCTCTCCCACAGTCTTTTCTGTCTGCCTGTAGAACTCGAGTTCTAATTAATAAATTAATTTGCTCACAAGCCAAGTTTGAGCGGTTGAGAGAGCAAGCTTTAATTGGCACCTACACACCTAAAAGCCCCTCTCACGCCTTTAATATTCACATCAACTCCTTTCCCATCCAAACTATATGTATGACCAAGGCATTGTGCCTTTACTTTATTGTCAACCCCAAACCTCACTCTCCTCCCCTTCCATTTTCACGCTCTCTCCCTTCTACTCCTCATCAACGCAAGGCCAATTAGCATTTCCCATGTTCATTCTCTATTAAGTAAACATCTTCATAATGCTTGTCGTGTCATCACACACGCTCTTCAACATTCACCTCAATCTGCGTCCGCATTTTCTACAAAAGCTTCAGTTTTTTTTTGTAACCAAACACTTGAGTTTTTTCCTCTAATTCTCCAGTTTGTATATTGTTTGTGAACCCTCCAGTTTTTTGTGAGCCCTCCAGTCATTTTTGTAAGCCCTCTAGTTTTTTTTGTAAGCCCTCCAGTTTGTAACCCTTCAGTTTTTGTGAAGAAACCTTGAATTTTTTGTCTTTTTGTCTAGAAACGTTGAGTTTTTGTTTGGGACTCTTGAATTTTTTCCGCTGGAGATAGTGTCCGCTGGCTAATGACATGACATTTCACCTGTTTACAGGCACTCAAACATTCAGACGACAACGATGGCCATGTCCCTCATGCTCCACTCGGCCGACATCAGTCATCCAGGGAAACCATGGAAAATCCATAAAAAATTAGCGGATCTTATCATTGAAGAATTCTTCCTACAAGGAGACGAGGAGTCTCGACTGGGACTTCCGTTCAGGTACGTACGTATATGGGAAAGAAAAAAAAAGCCGGAGCGCATCCATGTAGCAAACATTTCTCATCATCATCATCCATCTCTGTCAATTTACTCCCCTCTATAAGCTTGCGTCAATCATATGCTCTCCCGCTCTGGGCACCAAAAACCAAGAAGCACAAGAGAAACTTTAGTCCCTCAAGGTCTCAGGGTTTGTCGACTTGACACTAAACGAATGTGACATTCCAACAAGCACACACACACGCTCGCAGAAGAAGAAGTCGAAAAAAACGAAATCTAATTATATTCTTTAGTTAATCATTCATTGAGGACTGACTGAGAAATAATTGATTAGAGGAATCCAGCACTAACAAGCCGCCCAGTTCATTTCCCTTCACTTTCACCAGCCACCTAATCCTCACTTTTCCCTCCGAAAATCTGTGGTCGGAAGTCACTGATGCAGTTTGTAATATTGTTCCATAGCGAGAGGAATCTCTTAGGCGATATACCAGCCAACCAAAAATCTCCGCTTGAAGCCGTATGGTACGGGTGCGAAGGAAAACTTGGGGATATTTGGATGAGAGAAATACTATTACAGCTACTGCTCCAGTCAGTGATGCTTGTAAAGCTGTAGTAATATTGGGTGCGGAAGAAAGGCGGGTTATGAGAGTGGTAGAAAGAGCGAGAATGAGATTGGATGATGAGGATGAGAGTTTATATTTTTGATGATGATGATGATGATGATGATGATGATGATGAGAGGGATATAGATGGGAGAGGAAATTGGGAATGAGTTAGGTGGAAAGTTGTGTGGTGAAATGAGAAAGAGAGAGAGAGATATTAATAGAATTTTCTCTCCTCTCTCACACAGTCCTCTCTGTGACCGAAATAACGTTTTGGTTCCGGAGTCACAAATCAGCTTCATTGAATTCATCGTGGAGCCCACATTGAGCATCCTCAGTGACCTCATGACATTCATGACAAATGGAGGAGATAATTATGGAGGAGCCCGTAAGTGCGACACGAGTTCGTCTGGCCAACACGCACAACAATCTGTCAGGCAGCAGCAACCACAACCACAACAACAGTCCGGACAGGCTGGAGGAGGAGCCAAACCTGTGGTAACACGCCGAGCAGAGTCGGATAATAGTATTAAATCCGACAGCACCAAGGCCATGGTGAGCACCCGAACTCCATCTTTCCCTCTACAAGCTGGAAAAAGTACGCACGGACCAATTGCCCGACCTTGGATCAATCACTTGCAAGAGAATAAGTGCAAGTGGCGAATGATATCCGCGGGTAAGGACCTTTCCACTTTCTCTGAGCTGGACGAGCGGGATGAACTCAATGAAAATCTAAACAAATAAAAAGCTCTTCTTCCTCTTCTATGTACTTACTCGTTCTTCTTCCACTTCTTGTACTCTCATCCACCCGCACATTCACTTTCTTTTCACTTGCATCAGCCTCTCGACTTTCTCTTCCGTCATTTTTCTTGCTTTCTCTTTTTGATTTTTTGCTTTCTCTCTACGATTTTTTGCTTTCTCTGTACCATTTTTTGCTTCCACTTTACCATTTTTTGCTTTCTCTTTACCATTTTTTGCTTTATCTTCCGTGCGTTTCCCGCTTTCCTTTCGATAATTTTTCCGCTTCCCCTTATAGATTTTTTGCTTTCTCTTCGATAATTTTTCCACTTTCCCTTTGGTAATTTTTCCGCTTTCCCTTTGGTAATTTTCCTGCTTTCTCTTTGGTAATTTTTCCGCTTTCTCTTTGGTAATTTTTCCGCTTTCCCTTCGGTAATATTTTTGCTTTCTCCCTGACATATGTTTCTGCTTTCTCCCTTGAATATTTATTGCTTTCTCTTCGTCATTATCCCGCTTTCTCTCCAGTATTTTTTGCTTTCGGCCCGGCAATTTTTCAGCATTCTCTCTGCAGTTCTTTAATCTGCTTTCCCTACGGCTCCCTATTGATCAAATGTGGGACATATGAGAAGTGGAGGAGGCAATTAATTAGAATGATGCTGCATGATCGTATGTCTTGCTTCCAAAGTGAAATTCAGTTTTATTCAGCCTTTAGAGACACCAAGTATAGACCAGATGCGCCATTAAATCACATGTGCCGTACCACTAAAATCTGATGGCAGAGTAAAAGCAATAGGAGGAATGAGCTATTCTTACGTACAAACCACATTGATCAATGATACTTTAGCAGACACATGACGCTGGAATGACCTAGAAAGTATGGGGCTTGTGCCAAAAATATCTTGGGGAAGAAAAAGGGCGTGCGGGGAATTAATTATTTTATTGCTGCTGGGAGGAGGAGGAATAGCAGAAAAAATAAATTGGAGAAAGTATATGCTCCGTGGAAAGCAATATGGATTGGAAATGATTAAAATGATGTGGAAGGCTGTGAAATGCGGGGTGAAATATGAGGACGTAACCTGCGGTGATTATTAAATTTCATGTTGATTTCCAAATGAGCACTTTACAGGGCGGATCATGTGTGTTATGCGTCAGTGGAGAAGGAAATCTTAATGAAATGATCAACTTTTTTTTCTTATCTCGGCACCCTTAGAAATTCTGTAGAGATTATTCGTAGAGATTCTTCTCGTGCACTTGTCACCATCATGAGATGATTACCTCTGACATGATCTCAATTTGCAATCTCTAATCTTATCGTCTACTTTCACCTGTTTCCTACTTTCACCTCAGCTACTTTCACCATTACTTTCACTTCTATCATTCTTTTACTACTGCTTTCACCCCCGCTACTTTCACTGCTACTTTCACCTCCGCTACTTTCACCTATTTCCTGCTTTCACTACTACTTTCACCTCTTACCTACTTTCCCTTTGTACATTAATAATAATTATAATAATTTGTTTTCCGCAGAGCATGCTCGAGCCAAAGAAACGACCAGTACGGCGTAGCATTAGCCCCTTCCCTTCGCCTGGCCTGCTGCATTTGTCCATTGTAAAGTTAATTAATGAAAATTAGTTAATTAGTGTTTGGTTAATTTATAGCGAGAGCCCTCAAGCTTTTTTCTATGAGAACTATAAATTGTACATGAGGAATGATTGAAGACGACATGACGGTCTTATTCCTGGTTCATTATTGTGATGATGACACTTTAGAAGTGATACAAGTTGTTTTTGTTGTAGATTAGAAAGGGAGATAATAATGAGAGGAGCCTTCCTCGTATATAATCTTGATCCATGTAGCTGTAGCAAGCTTAATTAATTGATCTTGATACCTCTCTCTCTCTCACCCATGCGCATCCTTTGATCTTTTCTTACTCCTTCGCTGGTGTAATACTCAAAAATTCAGTGGGGTAGAATGCATAGAGAGAGAAAAAAAGCTTTTTATAGACGACCATAACCTTGCAGGCGGAAAAAAAAGTTGGGAAATATGAAGGATCTCCCCTCATGTTTTCTCCCATTGACAACAAAACTTAACTTTCTCTGTATCAGTATAGTAGCGGCCCCCCTAGCAAGTTGACAAAACAAAGTTATGAGCATGTTCTTCTTTCCACGCCGTTCTATAGTTCTAAGTCAAGTATTATTATTATTACTTACTTACTTACTTACATGTTCTAAGTTAATTATAACTAAGATATTTGATCATGTGAGAGAGTTGGGAACGGGGAAGATGACGAAGTTTGTCAAGTTGAAGAAGAAGACGACGACGACGACGAAAACTTTGAGCTCCCGATAACAAGAAGAAGAACAAGATATATATAAATATAGCTTTGTATATTTAACTTTAAAATGTAACGTTAGTGAGGGGCGGAGTGGTAACTTTTGGTGCTGTTATCATTTACAAACTAAAAGATACATACCATAAACATGAAACTCGGACCAAATTTTGGAGAAGTTTTTCGCAGGGGCTCTTCTTTTAAAACATGATGATATGACGCCGACGACGAAGGAAATCATGATGATGATGATGATGATGATGATGACAAAGATTACATTCTGAGTGCCTCGTGTTCTCGTTGGAACTCTTCCAACAAGTTTTCATTCAAGTCAACTACATATACAGATAGAGCGAGAGAGAAAGTGAGAGATCTTAAGGAAACTCCGCAAGAGAGATTCCCTCATCAGTATTCATAATAATAATAATAATATAATAATTATAATTCGCCTCAGGATCTGTAACTACTCCTATGCTATGAAGGTGTTAATTTTTCTAAGGCCATCCAAAATATTAACGCCTTTAGTCTTACATCATCTCACACTCTATATTTTCTACTAACAAAAAATTCTCCCATGAACTACGTAATCATTCATGGATCACGCACCCAAAAAAAGTCATTATTGATAATTACTCCGTTTACTACTCTTATTATTTACATATTATAACTGCCCGGGCTAATTAACTGAATCCATTTAAAAAGTCCATGCTGTTGCTGCAATAGCTCATGTCATCATCATCATGTAATGTCAATTAGGACCTTGTACATGTTACCAGCTAATTTCCTCCTCCTACTATCATCATCCAAGCACAACAACAAAATGTTAAAACTTTGAGTAAATCATTGAAAATTTACTC
>JAQIWI010000908.1:0-21017 GCA_034698825.1 Deuterosminthurus bicinctus | reverse complement strand
ATAATTATACATGCGAGAGCTGTGGAAGAAGCAAGCTTGGGAATGACCAATCGATCGGTGGAGGCGGTGTGCGTGTTTCAGATTCAAGTCATGGCTGGTTGTGCTATATGAAATTGTGTTTGTATTATTAATTATTTCCCTATACTCCTACAAATAAATGTACGTGGTATTATTATTATTAATATTCAAATGACAAAAAGCCAGTATATGGATTGACGAGGCCCGCATGACTGTCCTCCCCCGCTAATCATTGTTTTGGTTTCGTTGGGCTTATGATGATACAATTTGACATCCCACGTATGCATGACTTGATGACCTTTGAATTCCCCTGAGTTACGACTTTTTAATGTGCTAGCACTGACCTGATAAGAGTGAAGACTGAAGTAGTCCTTTCATTATCGAGAGGGTATGAAATATTGTTGAGGAAAGTGTGAAACTGTAAGCTATGATTAGTCAATGTTTTAATAATAATTAGAATGAACTGCCGAGTACCCGTGTCCCCATGTATAACTTTGTGAGGGCATACGCGGAGGCCGCCTTGTCCGTCGGCGTTGCACTTGGAGCGTGGAAGTTTTGGACGTGGGCATCAAGCGCACTCTTCCTACTTGAAGCATAATAATAATTATAATAACAGTGGCGATGAGTGGTCGTTATTGTGCAAAAGTAAGTTCGATGCGTGTGTGTATATATATTTTTTTTTAGCTTTGTTTAGATGATCTGGAAAGTTCAATCGGTGCATATTGTTGTTATTATGTGTAGTGTATGATCTGATGATGATCCATGTTGCTGGACTTTTGAGTCCTCCTGTCTTGTTCCACGTCGTTGCTATGGTCGTCGACGTCGTCGTTGTGGCAAGTGTATGTATATATATGTATGTGAATAACACGTAACAAGTTTTCAAGAAGGTCGTAAGCCAATATTTATTATTGTGTACGCCAGGGTGAATAAAAATGGTTAGCACTGCCAAATAAAGTTATATGACCACGTTATGGTCCATGTAGGTGTTGGAGGTGTGATTATTGAGTGCCCAACATGCCACTATGTAGCCAAGTTTTAACTACTTTTTCATTTCATCGTAACTCACTGTGTACACCATTACACACTTGATCTGTCCCTCTCACACTTGCATATAGTTACACATATATCCCTGTCATACTTTCTCTGTAACAGTCTCAGTCAGCTTTAAAGGAAACTCATAATTTTTATTCGGAACAAGTCATTTATACCTGGCCACATTAAAAATACTTGGAAATTTCATCCCTTCTTCAATAACTTGTTCATAGAAATCATCATCTAAAGCCATATAATCCTTCATGCCATCACAACTCACAATATAGTCAAAATCTGTGATCACTTTACACGGCATAGAATTCCATTTGAAGTGGGACACTAACAGCATCATCATAGTGTACTAAACTACTTTTTTTCTCAATCCAAATCTGACTAGCCAGGTGCTCGGAGGAAAATGGACTTTAGAGAGAGAGAGAGAGAGCCTCAAGCTGAACAAGAGACGAGGCACACGCTTACAGACTTTAACTATAGAAAAAAAGCAAAAGTTATCCCTATGCAGGGTTATTAATTGCACAAGGCAGTGTTAAATAATCAATCATGAAGGAAAACCATGGTATTATTTTTTATCCATCTTTTTATACAGAATCTAACACACGCCTATTGGCTTTAGTTTAGGGTGTGGGAGAGAGATATGAGATAGAGAACTGCCGAAAAATATCGTACGACGAAGACTGACTGACTCCAAGGGACATCTGGAACCTATTAATTTCTAACGATTTTAATGAATGAAAATTCGGACACATGATGACCACAGTGATGATGATGGGCTGGCTGGAAATAATGCAGTACACGTTCAGGAGGGGTGTGTGTGCATGTGTGTATTTAAATGTTGGCAAATAATTGCATGGATTTCAATGAGCGGGGTCTCTAATTAACAGCATCAGTCTGTGCGAAGGTTAAAGCAAACTGGGTTGGGTGTTATATCCACTACAAAATGGCTATTTCTGGAACACTCTCTCCATAAGACTGTACCAAACAACAACAACAACAAGGTGAGACTCGAGGTGATTAGGCAAACAGGGCTGTGAATGAATGGATTTTTAAGCTTGCAGAAAAACCCTGCATGTGTGGAGTAATTGGGAAACACGTGTGGAGAATAATATCTCTCTCCCTCTCTCTGTCGTCGTCGTCTTGTACAAGTTAGCAAATCGCTATGAGGGGTGTGTACTGCTAATTTATTGCAACAGCTTACGCCAGCTTGGTTTTTACTAGATCAGCACAAGGAGCAAAGATGTTGTGTACATGCAAACATTATGTCTCTGTGAGTTACCAATATATTTATATGTGATGATGATCATTTGTGACAGGAGTCGTTACACACATGGGCTCATCCAACACACACAAAAAACGATCGGGCGGCATTTTCTCGGAAGAATGACCAGAGTTGTATGTGTATGTGTACGCAATTAAAGTGGTTCACGTCTCATAAATGTATTCTGTTAATGGAGAGCGTCGTCGTCATCATCATCCAAAGGGGAAGGGACAGTTGATGCGGGCTAAAAATTTTATCAATGAAAAGCCGAAGCATGTTTGCAGAAATATTAGCATATTTTTTTACGAGCTTCAAACGAGTAATACAACTGATTTAAGGTGTGTAAGAGTGTGTGTGGTGTGTGCGCACATGTCATAAGGCTCACTGTGTGACTTACCGAATGAGAAAAACAGTTGAGTATCATCATTTTCTCTGTATGTGTGTATACATTTTAAATTACGTTTTATGAAAATTTCCTCGAGCTATCACAAGTCCCTTAACAAACATTTGAAATGTGTAGGTTTCATTCATAAGCTTTTCTGGGTGTACACACAGATTACACATACACACACAAAGTCTTACGAGCCTCATCATCATCAGCATAATCATCAACGTGTGTGGGAAGTCACGAATTTTTTCAAAACAATGTCTTTTTTCTCTGTATATGCCATGTCAGTTTTTTTTTCTCTCTCTCTCTCTACCGACAAATTCCATACTCATTCGCGTCTCTAACATGTCAAATGCCTTGCAAAGCTGTACTGTACCAGAAAGAGATAAAGGATGGGCAAAATTGTTTCGTCGTCGTCTTCTGCTTCATCATGTACTTATGGGATTTCATGAACTTTATAGAGAGAACATGTCGTTTGTTGCACAACAAAATCTCCTTTTTTCTCTCTTACCAACTTTTATTATTCCTTTTTAAGTACATCATCATCTTTCTCCGACCATGTAACCATATCACTTGACTTCATTCACAAATGTTCTCAACTTATTATTAATGGACCAGTGAAAAAAACAACACATGTCGTTACCATTTAGTTCACAATTTTCTCATCTTGAACACCAGAAGAAGGACAGAGAGGGAAAGAGATGCTGATGAGGATCATGTATAAAATGAGCCCGCGTCAAATGCCGCGGGTCTAGTAAAACTATGAGCCTGCGAGGAGTGGGGGGATCGACTAGAAAAACACGTACCCACTGACTTACACTTGGCCTATGTGCGCTTCGATTGCGAGGATCCAACTACATAAGTTTGCATTTACCACTAATTGTAGTCACCCTGAGTTGAGGTTACCATGGAAACTGGTTACCGTAAATCCCAGTGCCCCCACGCAAGCAATGCTTCTGAGACATTCAATAGTAATGTGGAACTTCGTTAATAGAATTCAAAACTAGAAACGTGGGACGACTTAAACAGGATTGAACATTAGATAACTACGTAGACAGCATTACAAACTAATTGAAACGTAAAACGACGTCTAAGGCGTTGAACAGTAGAAATGTAGAACTGCGTAAATAACATACATGTACAAACGTGGAACTACATAAATAGCATCTAACGCTATAAATGTGGAGATACGTGAATAGGATGTAACTGCGTAAATGCGGAACCGCGTAATTCACATTCGACGCTAGAAATGCGAAAGTTGGTAAATAGCATTTGACCCTATAGTTTCGGAAGTACATAAACAGCATTTAACGCTGTAAACGCCGAACTGGGTAGTTAGCACTCAACGCGTTTGTCAATCGTAGGTTTAAGAGAGTTTTGTCGAACACTTGCAATTTTTCGGTGATGTTTCCAATGTCTTTCGAGAAAAGTGAACTCCTGATAAGAAAAGTATACTCGTGATGTTTTTAGTATGTATATTCCTGTGTTTAAATGGGAGTCTCCTATGCCGGCAATGTATGTGGTCGGTTTCTATTATATTGGATGATGATGATGATCCGAGTGTCGCCCAGCCTAGGTGAATCTATTGTCTGTTTTCAAGGGTGTGTAGCCTATGGCCAAAGTATCTTTACATGCCATCACACCAAACCTAGAGAACTGCCATTCAGATCCCACACCTCCTCCATTTACTACTACTACACACCGCTCTGACTTTTCTCAGAATCTCAGCCCTTATTCTGCAGCTGATCCATCAGCATATGCCCACAATTCATCACACTTTTGTATGTACACAAGGAATGAGGAAAAGGAGGGCTGAAACTGAGAATTAGCCCTTAATATCCACGCTCCATCTTCGGTCACGAATCATCATTTCCAATAACACTGTCCTCCAATTCCCTTTCAAAGCCTCATGCACATCAATAAATACCAATGGATCCGACGAGAAAATAGTAATTATTACTCGCTCTGCTCCAATATTGTTAACGACGACTGCGAGGAAATAATAAGGAGTGACTTGTTCAGAAACAGTTTCTTTATTATTTTTCCTTGGATGCAGATGATACAAGAGGGCGGAAATCCAGCCCTGTAGTCAGAACTACTACTACTACAAATAATAATCATATCATTCACTATTCTACACAATTTACGAGATCCGCATTGAAACCATAATAACGTGTGTGTGCATGTGACATTATAACAAAAATAATCAAACCCGCAGTTATAGCATATTATATACCTCTTCTCTAAACACTTTCCCAACATCAGACTTTATCTGCAGGGATCTCTTCCAGCCACCAATATCCTCGCATCATTTCTTTAGCCATGAATAATAATAATAATAGAAACTTATCTATACACAAACTTTACAATTCACATAAGAGATTCACATGTGTGGCATATTGCTAAAAACAACAACGACAGACAATTCTATATAGCTCAGTTATATATAAAACTTGTTGAAATTAATCTAAAAGCTTAAAGGAATTATTGGTAGATTAAAGTGCTAATTCACACACTATGTTCCTTATAAGCTAAGTATATCAGCCTCTATCGCTTCGTCACCTTCAAAATATCATTTGGTTTGAAAGTTTACATTATTGAAATGAAACGGACCTAAACCTTATGGGCTCTGGTACTTGCACCTGTCTGTCGTATGTCACCTGTTCGGTCGCTCTCTAACTAAACAGCCAAAGCCGCGGGTGTGCTATTACTTTTTAATGCTCAGTTTTCGGGGTATAATAACGCGACTTGTGTACTTTGGGAGATAGCTGGTGAAATTTGCATGTTTACTACAAAGACCGTAGCCACACTTTTGCCCCTCTTTCCTTGTACAAACCACCGTCCTACTGTTCTATTACATACCCACGGGAAATTATAAATGTTTATATAGCTACTTATTATCATATACATTCACTTATTTATTGCTATTCATTTATCATCATGTAAAAGATCAACATCAGTTCCTCATTTATGAGTAGTAGGCACACACACATATATGCATATTATGATTATGATTATTATTATTACAGCTGCTTTAATCTGTACCGACTAACCCGGGGTTGAAATGATGAAGCGTGTGCATTGGGATGACTGTGTGGCACGGCGGTATGGTCAAAGTGAGTGGGTGGGTGGAAGCGGTTTGTCCAGATACTTTTTAAGGTACATTAGCTCCACAGTCCTCCATATTTTTATGAGGCCGTAAATCATAAGCTTCACAGAGATGTCTATCATAATATTTCAAAGGGATATTTGCATATCATGAACCCTGGCGCACACACAGAGTTACCTGGACAAATGTTGTGGGGGGAAATTAGCGAGTCATCTGATAAGACAAAGGTGATCCGCTCCCACTTTTATTGATTTCTTCCATGTTCCATGGCTGGCGCCATGTTTTACAATGGATGAACATCATATGGCCCTTGAGTCATTCATTTTGTGGTAAAATCATACGTATAATGTTATTGCTTGGAGAAAAAGGCATGCGCACGCCGCCGCCGCCATCATCATAATCATAAGTTGATAGCTTTTGTGACATCATCTCACAGTCAGTCAGCCTAAACTGCACAATGGAATAATAATCAACCATTAGGGCAGGGAAAGTTAAAGGCAACTAGGAATTGATGTTGTTCATGCTGTTGTAGTCATCTTATAGAATAAATTTCGTCTGCCTCATAATATGGGTGCAATAATTTATTTATTGGACTGAAAACTATATTATGCTACGACTATCACTATTTTTTCTACTACGAAATATTATTATTATTATTATCCTTTAATAGCCTCTATCTTACTTTTCCATTCCCCATTTCTCGTCATTGTTGTCAGAGCATTTGGCTTACTCATCGTTTCCTCTATCATCGCCTTGTCTGGATCCTTCTCCCTCATGAATCAACAACAGAATAAATAGAATGTCCGGCGAAACTATACGGAGGTCATTAAACATTTTCCCAGGAATCAGAAGGCATTGCCATTATTCATCCCTCATACAGCTTCCTAAGGTTCATCGTCACAGTGATAATTATGGACTTTGCGGTTGCTGTCTGCAAGTGAACCATATTTATAAATCACACATAAGGATGTGCCACTTGAATGTGTGTGGGCTGCTATGGAAAAAAGCAGATCAAGAAGATGATGATGACTGCTTTACATTATATGGTATGCCATAGGATAGCTCATAGAGGAGGAACTGCCAAATCAAATCACAGCCTTCCATTCTATTCTATCCACTCTCTCAAAGGTCAACCTCATATGTCTCAGCATTGCGTATCCAAGAGGACATATGTCAGCGCTGAATTTCCTCTATATGTGACAACAACGACAACAACTATCCCGCAATTCTCTCTTTCATTACTCAATTAACTTAAACGGACTGACTTGACTATGAGATGAAAAAATACGTGAGGCATTCTCAGCATCAGGCTCAATGTGAGTATTTGTTGAAGAAGAAGATAACATGAAAAGATTTCATCATCATCTTGGACCATGGACGGTATTTTCCATGAGGAATCCCATGCTCGGCCTTTTCACGGGATTCATACTTCTCACGGGGACTTGGGCTCAGTCTTGGGACTCGTCATAATGCTGACAATCACAGGCACAAGCAGTAATTACCGGATGACGGATGGGGATCCATCGACACTTCTTTGCTTTCTCCCAGTCTTGACAATGCCATCGTAGTATTACCTGCGTTATTTTCAATTCATCCACATAATTTAAATGCCTCAGACCACCTCAGACTCGAGCAGATTCAATGGCTCTTACCTTATATTCAGCCTCGGAGGGTTTGCAGGTCATTCCAGGTGGAATGGAGCAGGACCTTTCACTCTGACAATGTCCCTCCTTGAGCCAGCGAGGCCAGAATCTTAAGCCCAAGTCCCTCCACTTTTCATACACAGGACAGGATGTATAGGCCCACAAAAATTGAACTAATTTCCTCCGTAACTTGGGCGACAATCTTGTTCGTAGCTTGGACCCATCCGGCATTGAGATGGCACCATACTGTAACTTTTTAATGGATTTTGGTATCTGCCGATCAATGACAATTATTAGTCCTGTTCACCACGACAACAGGAAGAAGAGCTGTTTAAAAAAACTTACGTCTCCAATAGGCACAAGTCGACCCTTCCTGTTCCTCTTGAAGGGAAAGCGGACAGTGCCGTTGGAATTGTAGTCATAAGGCTTCCTTATACTCATATAGTCCGGATCATAGTTCCGCCCTAATTTAACGCGGAGTGATTTCGTATCTAAGTCACTAGGACTGGGATCATATTTGGTCCCGACGGGTTCTTGCAGCTTAGTTATTGCCAGATCTTTGGCTGGGCTCGGCCGCACAACGTACGGGGACGAGCTTTGACGAGGTGATAAACAACTGATCATCACCTGGTCTCCGGTTACTACCCAAGTTAGCAGAGTGAGTAAGATTCTGGGTCGATGGGAAAAATCCTGTTAAATAGAGACAAAGGAACTTGAATATTAGTAATAACCAGCTGGTGGTCGCTCTCAAACATGTAATGCTCTCGTATAATGGGTGGAGGTAATAAAGAAAAAGATGATCTATTTGTATGTGTAAAAGTCTTATGTGTCATCAAGTAGTGCTTATCTCATATTTTGCTCGGGGTGATGCTTTGTATGTGGATGGTGATGATGATAGCAATAAAAGTAATTACAATGTGGTACTAATTCCATCCGATAAGAGAGAGACAGAGAGAGAGAAGAAGCATAAGTTAAGATTTTGAAGGTTAGGTCAGGGCATCATTGTCATAACTCACGTACGCAGTCACGTATGCCACACATAACCGCGTGCTTCAGACGAACATGATGATGATGAAGATGATGATGAATGAAAAATAATACGCCTTGTTATGGAAGATCATCCCTAGAGGAGAGTTTAAGATGTGGACGTGATTGTTGTAAGAGGGAAGAGAAAAAAATACTGAATGAACCTAAGGAAGAAGTATTCTAAAAACAGAAAAAACAAATGAATGAATGAGTAGAAAAAATTATGAATGAAAACTCAAAAGTTCCACCTCTCTCACTTGTTCGAGTAACAAGATGGGAAAACTAAGGTGTGTATCACTTTATCCAGATATTTCTGGTTATCCAACATGCACTAATCATCCACTTATCCACCCTGTGTGATGCGCATACAACGATACAACACAAGCCTTAAGCACACGCCTGATATCAGAGTTGGGGGAGAGAGAGAGAGAGAATTCGCGCATATTATTATGAAATTCTCGTGTAAACTCATCATCTTGCTCGTGTTCCACTGTATTATTAATCTTTTTCCCCTGTCGTCCCTTACAATAAACAGACGGAGAGATACAAACAAGGCTGGAACAGCCTAATAAAGACTATAAAGTCAACTATTTCCCTTACTATCTCCTACCCTGTTTATAATGTTTAGCGGGATTGGAAGTAAAGAAGTATGCATATTGTAATTATGCCTTGATATGCTATATCTAGAAAATCTCACTCCCATTCGCATACTAGCACAAGCCTTCTCTACCAAGCCATCCATCCCTTTGGGAAATTTATAGGTAGCTCAACATCTCCGTCGTCGTCGTCGTCGTCTTCTTCTTCATCTACACGCGCTTCTCAATGACTCTGTATAATTTGACCATTTTTATTACAAATTTACAATGCTGTCAACCCATACATGGGACTTATAATGCAGCTTATGTGCATATCATGAGGATAGGACATTAATAATAATAACTATCTCCCAATGACATATGCAAGTATACATCCATCCCTACCTCACCCACCCTCACTTCAGCTTGTAGTAACTTGTTTAAGTCTGCAATCATTAGCGCTGGTAATTATTATTGTAGGGAGTGAGTGAGTTAAAAAAAAGGATGGCTCATTAGCAATGACACTGCTCTGCTCATACACCATGCTACCAATATTATGTCAGGTGGCTATTTTACATGATGCGAGCCATTGCCAACCAAATGACTTGCACTTGCTTCATGGTAATAATAATCCATGGAAAAAGTCATGCTACAGCATTTGCTAGCTTCATTTTTGTATACTTTCGTCTGTCATCATCATCATCATCATTGTCATAACTGTGGAAGATTGGACTTTGTGGGCTAATGTGTTGTAGCAATTATAATTTTTCTATTGTTGTATTGTAATGACTCTATGTAAAGATTTTAGCCAAGTGGGATGTGTTGCCGGGTTGGATGAGAAAACTCGTGCAGGTCGATTTTGTTGTAAATGTTGAGATGATTAAAAGTAGAACCCCGCAGGCATTCTCCAGTGCAGTTTCAGGGTATGTTATAAAGTTTGCAAAAATCCACCATGACAACTTTCTGTGTGGTTTTCAACCCCGCCTTATGTCTTCACCACATGGTCCAGCAGCACTAGTTGCTCAGATTCTTCAGCTGGAATCACACACATTCACAAGCACACACACTTATATGCCCAGCTCAGTGAAAATAATTGACTTACAGTTTATTACAGAGCGGAAAACCACAATTTATGAAGGCATAAATTACTTTAGATTCTCATTCTCAGGTTCCAATCAGAGACTGCTTCTTTTGCAGCCGTTTTGCAATGCAGAAGAAATAGATTGGAGATGCATAGGAGAAGAAGAAGAAGACCAGTGAAATATGAGTAGGAAACAATGGATTATGGCATCATCTAATTTTGTGGTGGTGTGACCATCGCCCTGTACTTTGCGGATCGAAGGGAATCATCCTGCAGGACCACATGTGGTCTAACTCCTATTGCATACAATCTCGGTCTTCTATTCGGCTCTTCTTCTGTCTGTCTGTATGCCTTTGCAGGTTTGGTGTGCACAGCCGTCTGTCTGAATAAGTGTGTGGACTAATATTGTGGTGCACCTTGAGGACACGGCAGCTTTGGATGGCAAGTTGGTTAGGCTACATAACATTACACTACAAGCCTTGTTCCCTCGCACTATGACCATCTTACAACTTCCACTACAATCGTGTACTTATTTCATGAGGGTGGTTAGCATAAAAAGTGACAGCCGGTCGTCGTCTTGGTCGTCGTACGACGTACTCCCTCATCTATCCCAATGGTCACACAATTAAAGGGAAAAAGACTCGACGGAACAAGAAGAAGTTGATTAAAAAAGTTTCTTATTTACGTATATTTCCATGTGGCCGTTCCCTCATCATCATTATCCTGAACAGCAGCAAGGAGCATAAGCAAAAACATATACACAGTTGAATAAATGACATCATCCCTTTGTCAAGGAGTCATTTTAGTTGAAAAGATTTTTTCCCTCCTATATATTTTCATGATTTAATTTGCATTCCTTCCCTCACAATAATAATAATAATGGCAATAACGTTAGATGGACGAGTCACTCAGAGCCTGCTGTATTATGTCACTGTCTCATTGGCCCTTGTACAAAAACCCAATAATTTTACTACACTACGCTTCTCTCTCTCTCCCACTGCTGAGTCATCCCTACAACATGGTCCAATATTTATTAAAACGTGCAAATAATTCCAAACGAATAAATTAATTGAGCTCAGGGAGCGTAAGTTGTAACTTTCTTTCTCATGCTTTGTATTGATGAGATTATGTCTTGTTGTTAGACTCCTTCATCCTCCTGTTACCTCTCCTCATCATCAACATCATCAGCAGCAGCCTGATGATGATGATGATGTGATCATCTACAGAAAAGCGCACACACAAAACTCCCCCTCCTCTTAATGTAAATGATTGATTTATCTTGAGCGTAAAAAAAATCCCAGGGATTGACATTCCTGTTTTATCAACTTTGTCATTTTTTAGCCAATAAATTCGTAGGATGACTTCATTTCTCCACAGGTAACAATTACCATTATTATCATTACTTTGATCCTCGTATAGTATACTACACGCTGAGGTAAAAATGAGAAAAAGATTACAAGTACAACAAGTTGACTACTGTGACGGACTGACGGGATTGTAATAGACAACATCAGAGCAAGATTGCCGTCCTGGTGGCCACCACCAAGAGTCAAAATAGAGATGATCGAATAGACATTCTTCTGCAGGACCTTTGTTCATCTTTGCATATCAAATTCGACTGTAAGTATGCACACTACGTCTGCCTATCTCCCTCCAAGTTCATCTTCGGAGTACTTACTATACTAACGTTTTCAGGTGTAGAATACGTATAAAAATATAGGCAAGATGAAGACATCATTATCAAGAGACGATATAATATATTGTCAAGCGTATGTTGTTGTATATCTTACAGCAAACTTGGTTATAATATGAAAATTTCCCTCTTTTTCTCCCCAACTTGTTGAGCATTATAGAGAATGATGACGAGCTTTTTCTGATGATGGTCATCATCACAACAATCATCAAATCAACATTAGAATCAACTTGATCGACTATGAGTCAGAGACCGTAATACAACATTATTATTATCATTATATTGTAAATAATTTACTGCTCTTCTTTCTTTATTCTCGGAGGGGAAGCTATGAGAAATATCAGTGTGCAACAAGACTGACTTCATTCTTGCCCGATGTAGTCACCCTCAAAATCATATTGGGCCCCACTATAAGAACAACTTAATCATTCTAAGACCATGTAGCTTTCATTTCCTCACAAAAACAGCTGGTTTTTCTTCTCATTTACTTTTATACGAAAAGGGCCGAGAGTGAGGCCCGTATTGCAAGTGTACGTATGTAAGTGTGAGCTCATCATGGTAATGACGGGTCCATGTGTGTGGCCATAAAAACCCCAGGGCGACATCCAAATGGAGCGGTCATGCAAAAGTCGTTCCGTAGCTCTACCATCACTGCAATGGCAGCATGAGCAAGCATGAATGTAGAGCTAAATGTGTAAACACACTTGAAGGCACGTGTAAATTAAAGCGATTACCATAAAGATAAAGTTCACGTTGTCTATCTTTCATATGCATCGCATCAATCCCAAGGATCAATTTTACCGAACGCTCCATGTCGTTCCTCCGAGGGGTATTCACTTGCATATACCTTGTATATGAATGATGATGATTAGTTGTTGCAAAAATGTTGAACATATTCTTTGAACATGAAATAACTGGAAAATGAGCCGTTGCTGGAGTATAGGCCAGCTCATTTTGTCACACATATTCACCCACCCCGATGATGGAGCCAACAATCCCAAGACACGTGAGGGTGAGACGGGCGGGCATGAATGTGTGTGTATGTGCCGAGGTTTTTCAAAAGTACATACTGTCGTCCTCAAGTCTACAATGATGTGGATCAGCTGATTGACTGACCAGTTTTTTTCAACTTTTTCCCCTCTGCCCATGCCCAGGAATGAGTGAAAATTCCTTCAAACTCCTACTACAACTTGTCAGTATGAGTAGCCATTACATTGCATTACTATAACTTTTAGCTGCGAGACAATTTATTGCTCTACACACGTGTGTGCCTGTATCATTGTGTGTGGATAGGGCTACCACGTATACAATAAGTGTGTGTGTGTGTGCTTGAGGAGAAAATTGTACATTTATAGGGAAACTTGTAATTCACGTGTAATTTACTGGATACAAGACTACTTTGTTTCCATATGTAGCTTGAATCCATTACGTGTCCATTATTATGCCAAATAATCGTAAATCAGCCCCTGAAAACATCAGACAAACCAAAGATGTGTCTTCAACACAATTCTGCCCCTTGAGCTCTTCACACACATATGATACCCACACGAGATCACATACCTTTCTTTCCTCTTCTATGGCATGATAGCTTTTCATTCGAACAGGAGCTCACATTTGTAGCATTTTTTTTAAAACCTTTAGAAGGAAGTGTGCACATGCATGCCAGTTCAACTTGCTCAGAGCAGACTGTCGTTTAGGCCGACACACACACACACACACACACAGATGATGTAAAAAAAACTGGGCCCTGGATCAATTAATTACCTCAGCTATGGATATGACCGAGAGGGATGATGTGAGATGAGGGCTATAGAAGAATGCATGCAAGCATGGTGCACATTATGCACTCATCTTTCACTTTATTTTCACGCTGGTAATGATGATAGCAAAGGGGCAAGCCATATGCATTCTGAAAATAATGTGGGGAAGAAGTTCATAGAATTCAAGTAGATGCCTTTGTCTAAATGAAGACGAATCAGAGTGTCTCCAGCCCGTAAAAAGCACTAATGAAGCTCTTTGCTGAGATTACTATGGCGACGCAATTGATATATTGCATGCAGAGAAGTTTTTATGACACCTTGACGGGGTCATCGAGTAAGTTACATCAAAATAAAGCAGGTGTATGCGTGTGTACATGTCTTTCTTGCGATATGCTTTGTTGCTTTATGCATGTGACCACGACGGCGTTTGTACGCAGCTGACTAAATAGTTAGGTAATAATAATAATAACATTTTCTAAGTTATCATAGGTTGGTCCACTGGTGAAAACAGACTGGACATTTGAGCCTAAGGAAAGAATGACAGGAATCGGCTTTAAAATATTGATTATCCTCCTCGCCTTATTAATAACACCACTGTGAGGGTGGGATTAGATGCGAGACAATGTAAATGGCCGAGAGAATAAGTTATGTCGAATACAGTGCAGATTATGTAGCGTTTGAAAAGATTTGTTATCATAATTATGATTGAATGATGATGACACTTTGAATATGAACATCTCCACAAGACTCACATATTTGTATGCTAGTAGAAAAGCTTTTTTTTAACGGTGTGCAAGAATAAACAAATGTCTGTGTAGAGTTGTTCTATCATAAGGCAAAGCATTACGGTGAGACATGAAGGGGATGATGATGCTGATGATGAAGTGAAAAAATACTCAAGTACAAGTTATGTCGTGGAGTGTGTGAATGTGAGGGAAAACTTGGAGCATGTTCATTTGTAGTAGTCCACTCTCTTATATACGCATATACAGTAATAATAAAAAGGAGAAAAAAATCATACATGTTTTACCTGTACTCCTTAACTTGTACTGTATGCAAATTCACTGAAAACAACACCCACGCAATTTCGCAGCCCTCCAAGCAGTTAACCCTTTTCCCCCTCTCTTCCTATCACACAAACTACTGTTCTTCTCACTCACAGCATTGTTACATGTCAAGTGATGGCCCATTATGATCTTATTGCAAGTTCGGATGCAACAAGTTTGAATTTACACAATGAAATGGATTGAAGAAAAAGGGATATGCGTGTATTTATTTGACTTTTGTGCTGCTGCTGTTGTTGTTGCTGTTGTTTCTAACATGGGAAAAGGGCCAGGAGAAAAATGTTGTTAATCAAGGGAACACATGCGAGCCTCACATGCATTGGATTATAGTGGAAGCCAGGAGGTGTTAATGAAACAACAAGTTTAATATGGAGAGCACATGTGTCAAATAACCGCCCTGCTTATGAATACTTAATGTGAAAAAATTCTGCTACAGAGTTACTCATTATATACACACATACACACACGCGACAGTAGTTATATTCCCATCCGAAAATTTCTCACTATCGTTATGACTACTGCTACTACTACTACTGTACTGCTTAAGTTCTTTGACAATGAGGAAGGTAAATCGGGTGGTAGAAGTTATAAAAAAAAACCACGGAGTGGTCCTCCTTTGGGGAAAAAACTCGCAAGAGAAACAAATTATTACTACTACGCTCACATTGTTTTACACGTCCAGTACCAGTCTATATGGAAGATTATCATTATTATAAAAGAAGAGAGGGCCATCAAAAGGGACCGCAGAAAAAAAGCATACGTGTGCTTGTGTACGTAAGTATTAGAGGAAGACAACATGGTTTGAGCTGAAAGCAATAAGGGAGTTGTGCTGTATACTGTGGACCGGCCGGCTCTTTAGCTACTTTTGGATGATTACCTCATAGCATATAAACTGGACATTAATTCATACAATAGATACATACAAAGATTATACGGAACGTTAGCTTGTACTCGTTCATTGATTTATTATGCAGCTTCTCTCTCTCTCTCCCTATGTCTCTAAATAAAATGCAAATATATTCACTAGTTTGGATTTTTATTAACCCTTTATATATTACGAGTCTGTGTGTGAGTGTAAGTGTGCGGATGAATGAACATTTTGTGTTAACAATAAATGCACCTACCTTACTTACGACAACTTCTTCCTTGACCACTTTTCCAATTCACTCAAATCTTTTTACGTACGCCAGCACGCGCCTGTATAGCCACTGCTGTCGCCTTCACATATTACACTCACTACACACTCAACCACTCAGTCAGTCTTCCCTGCTTCTATTTTTTTTCTCTGTCTCTTACATCAATCTCACATTCTCACTCACACTTCCAGAAGACAGTGAAAAGTTTCACGGTCATAATGATGCTCATTTACTTCAATGTCCAATGCATTCATATTCTTAAAGGTGTAGCAAGTTTCAAAAAAATCAAAACCGCTGCATCGCTGTAATGTCTGTCATTTTTGTAAGGCGTCAAAGGTTAGGTTAGGTTAGGTTAGCCAACCAGGCCTCATAATCCCGTAAGGAACAACAACAGCATCTTTTGACCTGATCCACACACACAGACACACGTATGACAGAATTAGCATTCACAAGTTACCTTCTGTAGCATGGTCATACATGTAGGCGCATAATATAAAGCATTATGGCCATGATGATTACTGCTGGGATCAAAGTGGCACAATGTACCAATGTTAACACTCAACATTGACTCATCTCTATGTATACCCCAATGTAGCCCTCCTGGTAAGCGATATTTGAAATATTGTCAAATTCAGCTTCACTATATGCACCAGTTGCAACAAGAACAGGAACAGCATAGAGATAGGCAAGTGCTCGTTTAGCTCACCAAGCACCATGATGAGTCCTACTAGGTAAACTGATCACGAAGCGCCTCACAGTCTGGTTGTACGGGGGAAAAAAGAGTAATAATATTAAAGCTTTGGCATAGGTCGTTCGTTGTTTAGAGTCCCAGTGCCGCCGCCCGGATGATATGCTATCCTCATTGTTACTCTCATGTGGACGTGATATGCAGATTTTAGTGATGGGTTCAGGTCCTTTTATAAAATCAAATGAGGATATCAGGATTGTAATATGAAAAGTGAGCCCGTTGTTCATCTTGCTCTGTCTTTCTCTCTGTTTATTTTAATCCATGACTAATTCCCTGTAGAGTCGTCTACTCATTGATCTACTATGAGGAAAAAACATCTATTCATTTTTTTCCATCACCATCATCATCATCATCGTCCTGCTCAGGTGTAGGGTTGAATTGTGTATGTGTGAGTGTGTATTCATGCTCAACCTCAAGCATTTGTTTATGTCTCCATCGTGCTATGTAGATTCTTAATGCTCTTAACTAATGACAAAGAAGAAATAAGTTAGTGTGACTTACCATGTTGAAAATTTCTGCGTTATCCCGACTTTTGGATATTATGACGTATCTGATTAGATGGGGTGATGTTTCACTTGAGGCCACTAACTCTGAGTCTGTCTGTAAAGACTTTTTAACTTATGGATCTCTGGTAGTATTACAGCACCCACTGCTTGTCTCTCAATAATAAATGACGTTACTCGTTAAGTGATCGTGGGAAGAGGAAGTATAGCTTTACACACGCTACTTATATATACTTGTTGTTCTTGTATCCAAAGATTTTTTCATAGGTCATACACCAGCTTTCTTTATACACTTTTGCAGTAGCAGCACTACCAGACTTGTTGTCACCACAATAACAACAACAACAATAATAATAATAACAAGAAGAAATTCAACTTGTATTTCTTTCTCTGTGGCAAAAGTCAGTAGAAGAGCACTACTAGGAGACAGCTAGCCTGACGGGGCTTCGTCCACATGACAAAATTAATAATCCCTTGCGTAATTGTTATTGAATTCGACATTGAGGCTTTAATTTTTTCACCTCTTCCGCTAGGCTGATCTTACACGATGATTGCAGATCACTAGTAAGCTGACGCTTATCTGCGTTGACGTCCCACAATGGCTTCTGCACGTGTGTGCTCCTCTTTTGTCAATCTTATACACAAAGACACACACACACACCGTTCTTTCTTGGTCAGTTTGTAAGGGGAATGAGATTATACAGTGATGAGCTAAGGATAGCTGACTGACACAGGTAGTTGCCGTCGTATAACAAGTTAACAACAACAACACAGCATTAAATTTCAAATGTCCACGATCAGCCTTGTGTCATTATTGCAAATTAATCCAGGAATTATTTTAATTTGACTCACAAATATATTCTCATGGTGATGAAGATGATGGAAACAATGGGAGGGTAATGTGTGAGATTTAAGCTATATAGTCCATCCTATTAATAGCTGAGCTGAACAGTTTAATTTATACACATCGAGGGATGCGGACGGGCTAGGATGATGTGACGCTGATGACTGAAGATGACATGATCACTTGAACTATACGATCGCCTGAGCACAGTGGCACATGTTGTTGTTTCACAGTTAATTGCCACAATGACGGTGGCCCGAGGGATGTGGAGCAAAATGATTAAATTATTAGGGAAAATTTAGGAAGGGCGTTGGACGGGAATGGTCATCCACGTTACTAATCTGCAATATATACTTGACACAGCTGTTGCATAGTAAAGTTTCACGTCTAAAGTCTATTGTACACATGTGTAGTATATGCACAGAAACTGGTCAATATGGCTAATTTTCCAGTCTGGCTCCACTCAAGAGTCACGGGAGGATAATTTACACGACTTTGTCACGAAACTGGGTGCAAATCGGGTCTTTGCACTGGAGGAGCTTACCTCCACGTGGTCCATCAAACTAAGTAAGTTGTTAGCCTACTCTGGAGCAATGCTTCCAAAGCCTTGAGATCCATCCAGGATTCATTCTCCTACAATAATTAATAGTTGCAATAATGTGTATAAATGGCTCTAATATATGCGAGGATCCCACCGTGGGATTGAAGTTTATAACATGCGGACAATCTCGTGTTGCTGGAGAAGATGCTGCTGCTGATGATGACGATCACAGTATATGGCTCGAGTGTAAATGAGACATGGGAGCGTGTGTGTGAAACGATTATATGTGTTCGAATCGGCATATGGGGTGAGAGGGCCCAAAGAATTATATATTGAAGAGATGTGAGCGGGGAAGATGAGACCCAGCGACTGAAGCCCCTCTTGCTTATTTTTCTTTGACTTGTTTTTCTCCTTCCTTTGGGTCCTCTCCGCGTCTTCTTGTACTCTCATCATCATCATCTTCTTCTTCTTGCTACATACAGTGTGTGTGTGTGTTTGTATGTGTGTGTGTATGTATTCAAGTTAATAAGTTCCGTCCATGTGTCTCCTTGTCAAGTTACTTGTGAATGTGCCCTCTTAAGCTCTGTTGCAGTTAGCTCTGTTGTAGATCACAGTAATCGTCGTAGTAGGTAGCCTTTGTTAAGATACCTTTTATATGTGAAGTTTGTCACTGGATGGATAGCAGTATAATAGCTTTGTCCACACTTTTCAAACACACGCACATACACATTCATACGCACACACATACGTTCACAGGCTCACCAACTCACTAATCTCTCCAATGTGTCATACTGTAATAATAAAAGAAGGAGGGAGGGGGGACTTTCTCGTGAGTTTAGCCTTTTATTATTATATATTTGACGCCTTGTTTTCATGACTAAATCACGTCTCACGGATTTACTCACTCTCTCAATGAAATTCTTCAAATTAAATACTTTTCTACATCCTCTCTCTCTCTCTCTTTATATCCTTCTCACTGTCCAGTCTCACGGATTCCGTCCTCATCCTCTTCTTCTTCGTTTTCTTCCAGGGCCTCCATTATAATGCATTCCTCAAGTCATACTGCTGCTACAGTAGCACATCCCCCCTTCAATTCAATGCAACCAAATCCAAACAACCCTGGAATCATCACTTCCTCTTCATTCTGCAGATCTCAATGTGTATACGTGCGTGTGAGTATGAGTCTGTATGCATTTTGTATGTGTATATGTGCATCCATTTTGTCCGCCTTTCTTCATACATTTCCACTGAATTTCCTCATCGTCATCATTAGTAGTATTGTACAGTAGACGGCATTATTGTATTTAGAAGGAACAAGTTCACACTGGAGTCTCATATGCTTTTTCAAGGAGGATGAAGAATTCAAAGCAAATGGCCCTACCACACGCTTCAGAAGTGTTACTACATTACTATTATACTACAATTCATTTGCCCTGAATAGATTTCCCTAGTTTAAATCCATCCTATATCCTCCTCCTAATCGTCATATAATAGAACCGCAAATGTCTTCTAATAATCTTCCCTTTTCTATCCCTTTGTCCATGCAGGTGACTTGATTTGTGTGTGGATGACATTAAGCTGCGGAGGCATATGCTACTATACTAGTACGGATACTGTTCCTCAAACTCACATCATTCTTCCGCTCCTTCATCTTCATTTATGCCACACCACACTGACAAGCCCACACATTTCAAAGGGATTATCAGATTTAAGTTTTATTTTTCAAAGGAGCAAAAATTCCATTTGCTTTCCATTTACTGTTAGTGGCATCTTGTGCGGCGGAGTCCTTGTGCCGCTGCTACTGAGAGAGAAAGAGCTATACTAGATCCCATGCTAAAATGACCCATAAAATTCTAGAGGAGAATAAAGGTTTCAAGTGCCACAGTCATTGCCGATTGCTGTGGAGAGGGTAAGAAAAGGGAAATTAGGGTCGCACGTGTACAATATCTGCAGAAAGATATATGACGGCATGTCAGTTCAGTTTCACCTGTGATTAGGGTAAAATTAGAAGAGACTTGGAATGTATGAGGGCCAAGGAGTTGTCAACGTTGCTCAATAATCGTAGATTGCCTTAATTAGAATAGCTAAACGTATTCATATTTACCAATTTGCATGTTAAAATGTCAAGCTTGAAGGAAAAAATAGGCTGGAGAGTGATTGCATCCGTTCAGTTTGCTCTGACGATTTCTGCTGGCAACAGGGTAGCGTCAGACGGCAACTGTCTTGCAGTTTTCTTTTATCAACCCAGATCCATTTGTGCAAAAGTTGTCCATTGGGCCAGGGAGCTTGGTGAGTTGTGACTTAAATTGACGAAAATCTGCCCACTTGTTCTTTTAAAAAATTACATTTTTGTTGCTGGTTCACAGGAATTATCCGACAGGATGTCTGGGAAGGTTCGGAGGAAACTGGAAATTTCGGTCCTGGTTTTGGCAGTGACTTTTTTGGGCTCGAATGCAAACGTAAGAAGAGATTTGACTGGGCTATACCGGGGGGAACATGCTCATCACCACCCTCATGCACATTCCGAACATGATCATTCCGATAGTCGCCATGATCATTCAGCTGGTTCTCATGATCATTCCG
>JAQIWI010000907.1:0-21037 GCA_034698825.1 Deuterosminthurus bicinctus | reverse complement strand
CCAGTCAAGTTGAAAATGTGATACAACGAGACTGGCAGTGATGATTCGAGAACGACATTTGCTAATGGTAAAAATAAAACTATAATTGCACTAACTATGAATATATCTAACACTACCAAAACAGACTTAAGGTTTTCCATAAGCCTGCACCTTCTTCCATTTTTCGAGTAACATTGCATTATAATTGGAATTGTGTTGAGTGCCTGCATTGTTTCGTATCTTTTGAATATAAGAGAGGCTGAGAAGCCAAGAGATCCAATGTACGGCCCAGATGACAAAATGCAAGAGAGCAGTGTAAAATTCAAATTACTTAAATCGACTTGGAGCATTATTGAGATCACGTGTTGGATAAACCTGAAGCATTGTTGGCCCAGTAAGAAATAATGAAGGATCATTTGCCAGAAGCTGTCTTTGATCAAGTACTTGCCGTCATCGGTTACTGACAATGGTATGAAGCAAAATTTGCAGCAGTAATATCCCAACAACTGGAAACTTCTATCTATCCCCTCATACAACTTCTCGCCATTCTTAACGGACAAAAGTGCTTCCAGTTTTGCAAAGATACTTCCTCTTGAAGTTGTCTTAAAAGTGTGTTGCTTTTGTGGGCCTTGTTGGCGAATTCGTCGACGCTCTCTTGCCTTTCGAACCATTGCAGTTTTTTAGAGGAGTTTTGAATACTTCTTGAAGAGGCAAAGGAAGGGCTGCGAGTGACGTCCAGGCTCCTTCTCCACGTACGGTTAAACTTTAACCATCGTAGAAATACTTCTATAAGAATTCTATTAGGGAACATCAAGGTTGCCTATTGTAGGTTCTTAAGGAATTTTCAGGATGGTTAATAGATACTTGATGCTTGGAATTGGCTTGTGCTGTATTATTCTGCCGTAGTTTTGCATATTGGACGGGATCTGCAATCATTTTAATTTCTTAGTTCTCGACAATGCAATGTATCGTCCGCAGGCAGACCCTTATGAAGAAGGTAATTTGCTTGTGAAAATCAACAGTTGATGTCTCACTTAACTACTACATCCACTTCTCAAAGCATCAATTACACTCCCAAAGAACTACTCTGCCTGCGAATTGCAAGGCTGCACAAAATAAGAGGAGACATACTTCAAACTTTTCATACTCATTGGATTTGGCTTACGTGTATTTTCGGTCGTCGACAAACTTTTGTTCACTAACCAGTGTCAATTATCTTGAAATTTTGTGAAAAATCGTGGACCAGGTTAATCAGCAACTTGTGTTTGCTGGGTTTTTACATTTTAAGAATTCACCCGCTGACAAAGTTCCTATGTCATTACATGCGACCACATGTACTACAGTTAAAGTACATACTGGATAGTAAAATTCTTTTTAAATTGTGAAATAAACCGTTCCAGCCCAAGCATTACTTCTTTTCTCTTCAAAATTCCAGAGTTAAGTTGGCGTGTGCTACGTGATCACTGTACTTAACAGTAAACCGTTTGAGTGGCAGAATTTGAATTAGATTTACAACGATTAAAAATTATGTCGACGGGCTTGAAAGCCACATTTAAATTGACAATTTTTTAAGGAGTCCGCGAAACGCTTTTTAGGCTGACGATTGCTTTAACTTAACCACGTAACGTCGAAGTTATGCTAGCAAGAACCAATAGATGGAGTTTCATATAGTGAAGCTCGAAATAGATCTTTGGTAAGACTACAGGGTAAAAAGGTAAATTTGGTGTAACCTGCCGCCAGCCGGAAGGATCAGCTGAGGCATCTTGCCTATTGCTTACCCTTATAAAACGCCAGACACACACTGAGTTTCGCTTAGACCGCCAGGCTACTCCGGGCAAGCCCCCCTGGTGCGACTGAGTGAGAGTTCAGGCCCCAGGTACTGTCAAGCAATGTCACCGGAATGCACTGTCAGCGTCCACCGACCGAGCGCACCACCCTTCTCCCCCTGGGGGCAACCCCCGCAGCACAGCTGTAACACCTCTACTCCTCAGTCCCACAGAAAAGCAGGATCCCCAGACAACTTACCCTTAAGATGGCCCACGGCTATCCCTCAGCATCGCTAGTGTCCTTCTGGAGGGGATTGAGCCCTGTAGGCGCTCGATAACCACGAAGGCAGTGAGTGACCAGCCCCGGGTGAATGAATCCCATAGCCAGGCTGGATTTTCCCGCCAGTATTGAGAGGATTCGTAACCTCCTTCTCCGGTTGGTGGTGAAACCATTTGGGTTGGCCAATGGCCAATACTGAGGGTACGAGTGTCAAGCCGAGGGGTTGAACTGTTGAACACTGAGCTTTGGACTCATTACTCCGACTCATGCTTGCGTGAGTCGGAGTAATGAGTCCAAAGCTCTAACCCCAAGGTAACACTACTGGCTTATCGGACCACAGGGTACTTTACACTTTGAAACTTGAATGACTTGAATATTTTAACAGCTATCGACATTTTGGGTGCCAATTTTGAAACTAGAATCTTCGAGTAATTGTTTGATCAAACAATCATCAAAATTGCTTAACAATTGGCTGAGATATGCGAACTCACCGAAAAGCCTGCCAATTAAACATGTGTTTAACTCGCGATTTTGGGCGACTATACATGTAGTCAATCGACTATGACAAAGAAATCAATTGAAGTTCTAAACCAGGTAATCTCGAGGCAATGTCTACAAATTGAAGGAAACTTGAATGAAATTTGCCAATGGCTTAATATCTGAGATTACGGGCACATCCAAAAAGGTCCTAGTCAAGTAAAATTTACGTCTATTAGGGGAACGTTTGCATTTATCGCTTCCAATTAGGGACAGTACTTTACTCAATTCGTTCCATGTGACTCGATTCGTAATGTTGTGATTTTTCTTATTCGTTGTTATAAGTAACCTGTAAAGTAAAGGTCAGATGTGTTCCCACATTACTATTATTCATGTAATAATGTGTTAGCACAGAAAGAAAGTGGGATGGGAATCCGGTGTTCCTTGCTAGTGAACTGGAATCTAGGGAACCAAGAACCTATTGACATTTGCTATTGGGATCTGCTGGAATCGCAATGAAAACCTTTTCTGAGTTCATTGTAGCAGTTTTATTATTACTCAGTAATCCTGCATTGCCGACGATATTCCCTTCAAAAATCAATGCTGTAAACTATGAAAATTTTTCTTCTATTCTATATTCATTCTTTCGTACAATACCAAGGGAATTGACTCAAAATCTAAACTTGACAATGTGTACCCAAATATTTATTGATAGTAAAATTGACGATGCGGTCATACCCACAGGACTGCCCTCCTTAATCGCTTCAAATATCGACGCAATAAATAAACGTACGAAAGTGTTAAAGTATTCAGATCAGTGCAGTGTCGTATCTATCCTGAATGTGCTTAACGTGCTTGACATGGACGCTCATTGGCTACAATACATTCCGGGTACGTTCTTCTTCAGCTTTCATTTCATATACACCGGAGACAAATTATTAGATTGGATGTGGGATCGACCGTTTGTGCGAAGACTAGCCAATGTTGTTGCTTTTGTTGATCGCGGTGATTCCAAGTGGGACTTGTTCTCTCCAAATAGACCCAATGGCCAGCCTCGATCGTTCCATGTCGCTGCATTCAACAAAGGAGTCCTCAAATTATTCTCAGATTATGGCATCTGGTGGAACAAATGGTGGAATATGCAAGGAGTAAAGTTGAAGGTTGGAATTCCACCCACGCAGTCAGAGGAAACATTTAGATTGCAAGCCGAAGGGAAAGTGCTACTCTATCCAGTGACAGAAATCGTAGAAACGCTTCGGTACTTTAACTCCACTCCAAAGGTCTTCCCATTATTATCATTAACCAGCAGCAAGTTTTCCAACGGCTCGTGGGATGGCTTTATGGGGATGGTCATGGATGGTACTATAGATATTACGTTTCCAATTTATCCACTGTTTGAACAAAGTGCCGAAATTTTTCTTTCCAAGCCAGCCCTGTGTAGTCAAGTAAAGTTCTTCACGCCATTACCCAAGAAATATGCAAACACCATCTTCTTTATATTTAAACCTTTGGATACTAGCATTTGGATGATGCTGTCGTTCTGCATAATCGTAAATTCAGTGGTGGCTTACATGATACAGCAAAAGTACAGTCCCAAGCCTGTGCATCAGCTGTCGATGTTTATATGGTTGCTGCATCTGGTACAGTTTGTAGTAAGAAGTTGCTTGTACTTTATTCGGATGCTAATTGACCAGGCTACGCCACCGCGAGCGCTGATTTCTGTGAACCGTATCGTGGGTTTTCGATGGCTTTTCCTGTCTGGCTTTCTCACTGCAATGGTCGTTGGTTCTGCCTACAAATGTATGGTTGTGTCTGTTATTACGAAACCTGTTTACGTGAAGCCACCCGAAACGATTTCAGAATTGATTCAATCAGATTTTACAGTCAATGTGCCGTTGCATAAGAGCTTGATGGCAGGTGCTCTTAGTTGGGAGGATGAGTTAGCCCACCCAATCAAGGACTTTGGACTGGACTTCAGAGGGGTATGTTGATTCAGAGAGACGATCAAGTCCTACGTTCTCTATATAGTTTAACTCATGACTGTAAGTGTATCATTTGTAGTGCCTTCGAACCCTGCTTGAAGACAACAACGTCTGCCTGTTTGTTCACCATTTCTTGCACCTAGCAGCACCGCACGAACTAATTGATGCATCTGGTAAACAGCTGTTCCTCGTTTCAAAGGAAGCCATCAATTCTATTTTCGACTCCTTCTTCATTTCACAAAGGAATCCGCAACTTAAAGGTGTTTGTATTCTTTTTTAATAGCAACAAAGATACTTACATTGAAATGTTTCTCTTTATCTTTTTAGCTGCGATAGATAAAGTGGTAGTTACAGTCACAGAAGGTGGGCTGCGGCTTCGGTGGGTCGATCAAGCTTTCTTTGACTCCTTTTTGAAGTCATTAAACAAGCAACAGGACTTGCAACGCGAGACCATTTCTACAGAATCTGAGGCGGTTGATATTAATTTTATGAAATACCCGATGTTCATACTTATGTTGGGGTACTTTTTAGCATCATGCTGTCACATCGTATTGTATTTGCGCTGGCGTTACCTGACGTCAAAGAGTTGGATTTTTCAACGGTCAAATCTGCTTCCATAGTTGATGTTTTGCACTAATGCATGATGTTTTTGTTGTTATTTTTATTCAGTCTGTAATATTTGAACGAGAAAATGCTTTAATTAGTGTTACAATTACTTCATTAACAGTAGCGACTATCCTGTCATGTACGACGCCACAGTGCCCCAAATAAGATAGAAGCTGAGGCCAGCTATTAAATGTTTCCGCAATTCGACGATGCTCAAAAGTACACAATAAATACGTGCTTCAACCAACTGCAGAAATTTCGCAGTTTTCAATACAAATTGAAGTCTGTATGTCCACAGGATTGAGTATGAGCTCGAATAAAATATAACGCTTGCAGCCAATGTTGATTATTTGAACAGCAGTGACTACATAATGGATACCTTAGATATTTGGCATTCTCGACTACATAAAAAAGTCCATCCTCACTGCCTTTAAATCGGGACAAATGAAATAGCACAGAGAGCTTCAACATAAAGTCAAAGCACATGCGGGCCTGCTTCTTAATTAGCTGTTTCTGCTTGTTTCTGCTTGTTTCCGACTTGTTTCCTTGTATGTCTGACTCTAAAAGATTTATATTGGAAACTTTGGGGCGAATCTTGTGCTTTGCTACTCCCTTCTTAATTCATTTCTTGTTTCCTGAGTTCTTTTTCGCCATTTTGCTCCACTTACCAGACTGCCTTTGTTCTTGTTTGTCAAAACTAAAAGCCACAAAATACAGTGGATCAAGTGTGTTGTTAGCAACGCTGCAAGTTGTTGTCGACTAAAAGAAAACCCGCTTGAAGAGGAATGAGAGCGTGTTGTCCTATGGAAGAGTGTTTGTCAAACGTGCCAACTAGAACCCAAGGTGCTTAATATTCATTGCCACACAGGCACAAGAAAGACAATTGATGGATTTTAAGACAATCAAGCCTTTTCTTTAAAGCTCTTAGTACGCCTCTTTCGTGTAGCTGTCAAGATCGATGGCCCTAAATTCTAAAACCCACTCACGTTTGCATCATTGCCAGGCAACTGGGCGTTTTACGTACTTTCGTCCTTTAGAAGAAAAGTCTGACATTAAAGTTCAGATTGTGTTTAGACATACAACAAGCACATACATCTTCTACAGCTTCAATACCATCTCGGTATCTGTCGCAATCTTCGCATTCCTTGCCCCAGTCTCACCTGTAATAGTCTCCTCAGTACATTAGTATACCTCTGGAATTTTGAAGCCTTTGTCTGCATCAAAGTGACGCTCAAGTATTTCGGAATAAAAAACTACGCAAAAACTCACACCTTCTATTTTTATATTCAAAAAGGCAAAGATTTATTCCACTATAGACGACAAAGAATTACATTACAGCTCAATGTTTACCTAATTAAGAAATATCAAAGAGGATTAAAAACTTTTAAGGGGATTTAAGTTGTCTTATATTCAAGTGTTATGAAGGCTGAGAAATGTATGATTGTTAAATTTCAGACGAACTCAAGAATCGCCTAAAGACCACCCACCATGCATGTAGCTTTTCAACTATTCCAGTTTTATTTACCCTGTTCGACCAATCAATTATTGATTACAGATTTAAAGGATTTGCTTCCGCGAAAACCCTTTACAAAAGCCAAAACACTTTAGGGACAAGCCAGAACGTCCTCCAGCATTACGTCGCTAAAATCGATCAAGTTATAGACTGCCGACAAGGACACCAAAAACGTAATGAACCCGGAACAAGGAAGGAGCAGCAGATATAGTGGTCAGTTAATTCAATAAAACCATCCGGAAGCAATAACAAATTGATACTGCGGGAGCACAGTAGGTTTTAATTAATTTTTTGAAAGCTTTCAAAACATACTGCTTTCGTACACGTGTTCTTGCACACCCTTAAAAAAAATTGGCACGGTAAGACAACATTTCGTAGGAACCACATTCACACACGTGCTTACTACGGAAATCGTCTTAGATAAGTGCTAAATTCTTGTATTTGGGAAATGATTTTGTTAAAATCATTGTTTTGATTAATTCCGAGGTTTTTCTACTGTTTTCTGAGCTTGCCTAATTTTTGCCTCGAAACAATCTAATGGCGACGAAGTGCTCTTTGATAATTGCATTAAATTCATGTGACCTTACTTTGTGAATTTATTTCACCCTGACCCCATATGATTTCAAGTGGTATGTTGTGGAACCACAGGAGGAGTAGATTAAGGGGAAAAATTAATTTCGTGACATTTTCTTGAATCGGCGATGGGGTTAAGTGCGGGACTTGGGAAAAAACCACTTTTTTTAACATTCGTGGGCAGCTGCCGAGAAGGAACCGCTCTCCACAGACCTGAAGCATATGCCAAAGGTACACTGCACTGTAGGCCTAAGGTATGCGCTGCCCTAAACTATCACCAGTTCGGAGGAAATCGTCCATTTCGCACCACGTTTAAGAAAATCTTACTCTGCTTTAGGCATTTACTAGTGGAACCCCGGCCTGGGTCACTGGTGAGTCAATAATTAAATTAATACATTGCCCATAGGGTGGTAAAATTAACATTATTTATTATATTTTTTCTAATTTCAGTTATAATTTCATTATGCATGCTCGGCTTCGGTATTGCGCTCACTTTTGTTTAGTTTTGGGTGCTGCTACGCGTAGCTACGTTACTAGAACTGGAGACTCCAAGCTCAGCAAGGTGAAGACATGCCTCTACAGGAAGTCCCTTCTCGTCGTAACTGGCACTTCAACTTTGAACAGCGACAAGTGGAACAGCGCATACGGGGTGTAGCCCAGTTAGCCGGTCTGCCTGAGGGTGGCGAGTGCTTCAATATAAAGTTATTACACGTTGAGTTAATGATTTGATAATGTAGAATGTAGCTTGATTGTTGATTAGGAATTATTTCTTATTTTTCAGATCAAAATATTAGAAATGCAAGATGTGGATGAAGAATTAGGGTGGCATCCAGCACCGGCAGGGCAAATCAATGGAAGTGAATTTACTTTTGGGTGCTCGATACAATCAGGATGAGAACGTTGTCATTTTCGAGGCCTACCCCCCACCAGCTAAACCTGATATGCTTATACAGATTGCAGCACAACCTGAGACGTACGTACGAGGATTCCAGAGCGTGTTAGGCTTATGATGGAAAATCCTGATTGGAATGGCCCGCTGCAAACTAGACCTGTAAGCGTTACAAATGGGCATGTGTGTCAGTGAATTTTAATTAATGCACTTTTTTTTCGTTAGTTTGTTTTGCAGGGAGGGCGAAGATAGAAGATAGCTGACTCTTGTTATTATTATTACTATTACTACAATCAAATGTGTTGTTTTCAAGACTACCAATGTCTTATGAGTCCATTTGTTTTGTTCCGTGAGTGAGAGAAGCCAATTGATAAAATTTGTGTTTGAAGTAAATTAAAAGAATTAAATCGATTTTTTTTCCAATTTTATTAATTTTTTGACTTTCAAATTACAAGAACATTAAAATTTTCTACAAACGATTATGACTGATAAAGCAGTGTGCTAATATTAGACACAATCAGAGTGGCACAACTTGCTTGTATGTTATTTCTTGTAATAAAGACGTAGCTTACAATGAAGTCTGAGTACGCTTGTAAATTTGATATCTCTCTGCTCTTTTAATTGCTGATCTGTTAGCGATACGCGAATAGAATGTAGGTGTTTACACAACAAAGCCATATAGATAAACGATTTCGGAGTATAGCGGACATCCTTTTTTAAGTCTCCTTGCACTGTCTGAAGAATAAGGGCATTCATTTTACGAAAACTTTCATTTGGAATTATATCCACCTGGACAATTAGATCCTATAATTCACCTTTTGCATGTGGCACTTCGTCTTTGATTCGGAGCACCTGTTCACTGTCTTCAACCGATTCTTTTTGAACGAATAATTCTTTTTTGACTTCGTATTCTGATGTTAATGTAAATATTGCGTCACTTGGGATACCAAAATACTCATTGATGACTCTGGGAAATTGAATTGAAGCTTCAATAGGAAAAGCGTCTGCTTTAATCTTCCCATCTTCAAGAAGAAACTCTGGTCGGATTTCATCAAAATTGCATGATGCGAATGATGAAAAGTCAAATATTTGCAAAGCGATGCGCATGATCATAGAGGTTTGTGACAAGATGTCCCATTTGCAAAATGATATGGTGAATGTTTAGCAGTACTTAACGTCATTTGGTCGTTATATGACCCATTAATTTTGTCATCAATGGTCATATTTTTGACGACAGAGGGACCCTTGGTTTTGATGAAGTTATTCTTGAATGGCTCGTTACCGGCCCATTTCTCCAGACTATACCCTCTCTTGTATCGGGCATCTTATTCCGTGTGTCATAGGTTGGCGAAGTCAGGATTTCTCAACGTCCAGTCGGTCTTGTTCATATCATGTGGCGCTGTCTCTCGCAACTCACTCTCTTGTTTCCTGCGGGATCTGCTCCGAACTCACCGGGCTCCCGTTCGGTGATGATCCCGAGTTCATCCTTGATTCTCGGCTCCCCTTGCCTCCTGTGTTTTTTAAAATGCGGTTAAAAAGAATCTCCATATCAAGGCAATCCGTTGTGCTATACTGTCACTCTCGCCCCATATAGGATCTTACTTTCCCTTTGCTTTCATAGAGTCTGCGTTTTTGCCCCACATGTAATGGCTCCATTTGTTTTCCAACCTCCTCATGCCTCTGTGCACTCCATATGGAGTACTTCTGTCCGTCTACGTTCACTGTGCTACTGTCCCTATTCCCCATGTTTAACTTTTGTCTTTTCTCTCCCAGACTCTTCTCACCGCCTTCCTCTTGCAACCCGCGTGTTTCACTTGTCCTCCACAAATCTTATGGTCGACTTGCAACCTTTCGTCCCGTCATTGCGGTCCGCTTACCTGCACCCGTACTCTGTCCTCTTCCTCCCCTACATTTTATTCTCTTATAAGCAGGTGGTTTCTGTATTGGTCCTTCTATTACCTTCGCTCCTTTCCACCTGTATTCTTGCGCCAAAATTTCGTTCCGTGACGTCACGTCTTTCGAGGGGACGGCGTACCAATATTCAATATATGTAAGCTCCATTTAATATACCGTTCTTCCGTAGCCGTTCTTTATCTTATCTTTCTGCATGTGCATCTTATTACATTGTGGGTGTGTGTGTAGTTTGATGATAAATACATTTAAATCTAGACCATAAAGCACATGCACATGTTACAGACGCCTACAATAATGTAACAATGACAACTGGTTCTCACAATTCCGCAATAACCTGGCCAGTGATGGTCTAGTGATTAGGACCTTGGAATAGTACGTCCTGGTAACCTTTCGGACGCCGAAGTAAGAAACATTGTTTTAGGATGCAGACAATGATGAACAGCAAGCCCAAGCAGTGCAAGCGACACGCAGCGTACGCAAATCCATTACGCCCACTCATTGTTATGGACAGCGCACAAATAATCCGTCTACATTTTTGGATATCTTGGAAAGTTGCGCCGCAGCCAGTAGCTGGGACAAGGCTATCACAATGCTACAATTGTGTACAGCAGCTTTTGAGTTGCAAGCAGGGTCCGAATGAAAGTTTTTTGAATTATCTATATAACATTGATAATTTATTTCGTCGAACGGACGAGGATGTGGAGAAGTCTAGAATCATCTTCTTTGCAAAAAAAAGGCTTGTTTCCTAAGTATTTCAGAGCCGTGAATATTCCACCAATTGATACCGCCGCTCAAATGCATGATATTTTCACTTAACTAACGGAAAACGATGAACAAGCGGCCGATGATGATCGAACTGCCGCCGTTCGTTTCCAAGAAGGACGGGACCACCTATTTCCATCGTCCACTGTTTCTATACCTTAGAGGGCCAAGTCTCCGTCTCCTAGATCTCGTCAGCAGCCGTTCCGCAATCCGGTAACGGCAGGACGTAAGTCTCATCCTGGACGCATCTTCACCCACGTGCAGCGACGCCTCCTAGCTCCTTCCATCGTTGCACCAACGCCGTCTACTATTCACAGCTCAGCACCATCTGAAACCAATGAAGATCAATCTCCAGCACCTCTTCGACCCTCGATTAGAATGCCTAGAATATCTTACTGGACCCGTTGTACACTGTTTATACAGCACCTACACAAAATTAAGACCCCACGTAGGTCTTAAACATTTAAGTGGCTGTATCTTCTATCCAGTAGTCGCTAGGTACACCAAACGTGCATAGAAACTAGACCATGGCCTCTTGTTTACACGTTGTAAGCTTGGAAGGAATCGCCCCACCGCATGCCCATCAATGGAGGTTGACTTAAACAAGTCAAGAATTCTTGTGACAAAAGTAAGGACCCACTGAGGAATTTCGCCATTTCCGTCATAGAATGGAACTATATTTTCACGACAACCACTCGAAATTACTCAACTAAGCCCTGCCGACTGTGTTTGGTGGCTAAAGATAGGCTGGTAACATGCAGATAATTGTTATGAAGAATTTTCGTTCAGCATTTTATTAACATGCAGAACATAGTAAAGGAGTTGGTCTTCCAAACTTGTGTCACGTGGTGACCTCAAGGAATTTAGAAGATACCGGTAAGACTGCATGGCAATTCTTATTTTTCCACCACAACTTGTCTTCAAATACAAAAGCGAGCTGCTTCCAAGACAGACGAGCAAGTTCCGTGTAAATGCGATTTGTTAATTCAGCTGACCATGGCCATGGCTGGCGAGTGAGTAATGCTTGAGTTACGCAGGGCTTGATTGAGGTCACGTTGGGTGTGCGTGAGCGTGCGAGAGAATGGAGAAATAATGTTATAATTATTAGAATATTAGTTAGAATCGATATACATAGATAAAACTTGTAGGAACCTGTCTCAAGCATAAGCAACCCGCATGTTCACAATGTTTTTCAAGACAAAATTAATGAAAATCAGTGTAGACGCCTGTTCCATTTTGAGAAAGCTACCAACTTGAATCCCAGTAGTCTGTACCGACAAGATTTGCACGTAGAAAACGCCACCACGTTTCCTATACATGTGCAATATAGCAGAGGCAGTTGCTTGTTCAAAAAGTTGGGGAATCTTGAAGGCTTTCTCGTAAACAACTGTGTAACTCAATGCAGCGTCGGTCAGAATAGCATAGTACATGATATTAAATATTGGGTGCTTCCGAAAATGTGCAACTGCTGCGTAGCCACAAATCATGCTTAGCGACATGGTCAATATTTTCCCAGTGAGTACCAGGCAGCGGTTAACATCGTTTTAGCAGGGAGATGTAAAGCTGAAGCGAACGAAAGAATTGTAATTTGTAGCTCTGGTACTTTGTGTCCCTCTGCAATCAAAGTGATTCCCATTGCAACTTTGGGAGGTCAAATAATTACTTGTGTACCAGTTTCATGTTCCAGCGAAAATCCACCACACAGAATTGGCCTTCCCTGGCATCATGCCTGTCACCACACGAAAAAGATGTATCTTGGAGGTTTAAGCATTGCGCAATATGCACTCCTCAACTTGCAATGCACATGGGACTTACTAATTCCAATAAGTGCTTCTTCTGTACTGCCATAAACCCCACCTGGCGGCACATGATTGTATGTGAATTCTTTTGTGATATGTGGAAACTGGTAGAGCAAATTTTAAACAAGTCCGGTCATCTGTGGAAGCACTCCTTCCTATTTAAAAGTTTGACAACTAAAAAGGCCAGTCGACTACACAACATTGTGAACGCCGGTTATATTTTAATACATGAATTTTGTGTACTCGAGTTTCACAACGTTAAGTACAAGCACGATGCTGTCTCTAGATTTAAGCAAATTGTTTTTGAAATGATGTACACAGACTTTGGAAAAATGAGTGGATGGGATGAACAATTGCAATCATTTCAGACAAAATGGAACGAACTGAAGTTCTTGTTTAGAATTACTGGGAGATCAAATGACATTCGAATCTAAACAATAAAAAACTGAGGGAACGACGTGCTGCAGCGAGTGTGGACGCACGAGCTGCAGTAGTACTTTTCCTACAGTAGTACTCCGTGATTGTCAATAATAACTACATTGTTTTAAACTTGTAAGATTAAAATCATCCATAGTAATAACGAACGTTGTACGTTGGAAAATTTTTTTTAACATCAACATACTTTCGTATGGTCAAGGGGGAAAAGCAATTTGATGCCAAAGATTAGTCAACTTATTCGTTCTATGAGCATGCAGATAAGGTAGTATCAAAAACTGATCTAGCAACAAAACAAATAACAGTTGAGCGACATGTGTTTCGGTTCAGTGACTAGATACCAATATTAACTAAATGGCTCAATCCTATGAAATGGAGAGCACATAAATACGAAAGATTAATTTAATTAAAGAAAACATATTGAAACAAAAATAATGGTAGTTTGATGTATTTAAGAACAGAGCCATATTCGCCGAGTGTCATTCAACGCTTGAGTCGATAGCAAGGACCACCCTGTTAAACGCTCTGGCTAGAACGCGTTTCAATGAATAGAAAGAGTTTTCAATAACAAATGAACCACTCGGCCGCAATTCCTCTTCAAAGACCAGCTTTATTTACCTTGTTCCACCAATCAATACTTGATTACAGAGTTAAAGAGTTTGCTTACGCGAAAACCCTTTTCATGTACGAAAAGCCAAAACACTTAAGGTAAAGCCAGAACTTCCTCCAACATTCCGTCGTTAATTAAAATGGCATCATGTGATAAACTTTGTCGTCAAGGACACCAAAAACGTAAGGAACCTGGAACAAGGAAGTAATAGCTATAGTGGTGAGTGAATTAATGAAAACGCTCCGGAAGCAAAAATTAATTGCTTTCAAAACATTAATTAATTAAAGCCTGTGTGCTTCCGCACACGCATTTGTGCACAGCCTTAAAAGAAGTTTTGCACCGTAAGACAACATTTCGTAGGAACTCCTCTACTAGCCTAACACATAATGCTGAACAGAGCGGAGCGTTACCGATTTCTGGAATCTTATAGAATTTTGAGTATTGTAGGGCTCCATCCGATTGAGGTTGATCTGGCCAATTGGAAATTGACGGCACCGTCCAAAAGAAAGCGTCGGATTTGCTTTCTGTTTCTCGTCATTTTTGTTCTTCACACGCTGTACAAGAGCGGAAGCCTAGCGCACGCATACTTTTTCGATCCGAATGTTCAGCTCCATCAACTTGTAATTCATGCTGTGATGGCCATGGGGCCCATCATGTGCACGTCCTTGTACGCTGTGGTCTACATTTATGATGTCGATTTGTTCGCCTTATACGTGAGTGTGACGCTACTGGGAAATGTTGGAGGTAAACAGGTTTTGCTTGATCCTAGTGCAAAGACTATAATGATGGTGTCTATGGGTTTCCTAACTTTCAAAAATTACTTTTAGGCCCACTTGAAGAGGAAGACCATGTGAAAAAACACTGGAAAATAAGAATTTGGGAATAATCGATGCAAGATTGGATCGCTGTAAGCTTGCCATACATGGTCACAATGATTGTTCCACTTGTGATCAGCGCATGCGTCTACGATCCGTCAATGAGGCTTCTCGTGTACTCGGCTCTACCTACCTGCCTACGACATTGGACTACATTCGGACTGTTCATATTTGAGGAAGCTCGGTTCATGCTTGTTTTGACTGCCACTGCTGTTCCAGTGTTCGAACTACAGGTCATCTCCTATGACTTAGTCAGCCATAAGCTACACCTGTTCGTGCGAAGAATTACAAAGTAAGTTAGTGGAACTTTAAATAGCGTCAATGAAAAATGTTGTATTTTTTTCCGGAAAACGTTTATATGTAATTTGTTAAAGTGGAAACGAAGGAGGAAGAAGGAATGCCTACATGCGCCTTCGCAACCTCCAGCTCTACAACGCCATTGTGAACAAGGTGAATAGGTACTTGATTTTCGCCTGGAAACTGACCTGCATTTCGGTAGGCGTAATAACTGGCTATTCGGCGGTGGCGCATTTCCGAGAACATCCCATATTTGGCATTTTGTATTACTTCCTTTTCTTGAATGCCACACTTATCTATACTCTCATATATGACAAAGCGTTCAAGATTCCTCAGTTGTTCGACCAAGCAGCTGCATCAGCCCTTCTGCACATGCATACTAATGGCCCACGGTGGGGCGCTTTCAGGAGACAGATCTTGTCCATACCATCGACTGGAATCAAAGTTGGAAGTTTTCACACATTCGAACGGGCCTGCACCCTGATTTTTATTGACTTTGTCTTGACAAATATTGTAAACTTGCTGGTCACATATGGTTAAGACGTAGGTAAGCTGGTGATCATGGCAATTTTCCTGAAATTCTGTCCATTTACCCAAACAATGAGTCGAGAAACTACGCCTGAATGTGTTTACTTTTATGTGAACCAAGTTATTGCGCTTGTTCTTTACATTTTGAAAATGTATTAGGGTGAATTGTCTCATGAGTCATGAGCACTTAAGTTAAAGGGTTGCTGTCTGATATTACCACTATCCGGTGGGTAACATGAGCGTTGCCAAGTGTCTTACATGCATCAAAACGACCATTGCCACTAGCTCAAATTGAATTTCTTTCATACAATTCATTACTACACAAATAGAAGTTTCACAAAACTGAAACTTGAGAGACATTCCGAATATTCAGGAAGTTTATTACATTTGGGCAATCACCAGCTGCAGCTGTTGAGAAAGTGTCGACAAATCGCCGTTTCTAGTGGCCACCATTACCATTAATGTAATGGCATGATAAATTGATGGAAGGGCAATAAGCCCTTACGAGAAAATTAGAAAGTGCTCGTTCCTTATTCCGTAATTTACAAACGAATTTATTGCTTGAATTGACTTAAAACTGGTCTCAATACTCTGCAAAATTTGATCAGGAAGTCGCATTCATTGTCCCCCTATTCTAAGGAGCATTAGTCTCTTGAAGAGTTGGACTGTTCTTGCAACTGCAACTGAGCTAAAATCATGTTCTGCACTAAAACTTGCAGCTGGCTACTCTTGGTGTCTGTCTGTTGTAACTTTGTTGGTAAATCCAGCACTGAAATATGGAGATCTGGTGGCATGGCGCGCTCAGCTTGCGAGCAGTGGGAGGAGTTTAATAAAACAGGAGTGATTCCAAAGCCTATCAAAGATGTGGGGAGTACAAAGCTATGTGGCTGGTTTAGCAAGGGGACTGAAGGTGACGCTTGTGTTGACATAAGGCACTATTGGTTGGGCTGCAAAATAGGAAGTGAGTTAAATTAAAGTTTTTCATAATCTCTCAACGGTCTTACAACGGTTAGGCATTTTGACTTAAAATGTGAATACTCAGAGGCTTCCACTCGTATCATCGGTGGCTCTCCCGCACGGAAGAACAAATTCCCATCCTGGATTGGGATGAGGACTAGATGCGGAGGTTCCATTATAACCGAAGAATGGGTGCTCACTGCTGCGCATTGCATAGACGGTCAAGTCCCAGGCTACAACATGGACAACAGTGAGGGCGTCCGTGTATCGTCTTCGCAAGAATACTTTAAACATCCGCAGTATAAGTAAGAACCTTTCTCGTCTCAATTTACGAATATTGCTTCATTGCTATCAAAGAGTAATTTGACTCAGCGCCAGCATCGTCCTCAATGATATTGGTCTAATCAAGATATCACCAAAGTTGAATTGGTCTGAAGGCATGATGCCTGTTCGATTGCCCAAAGAAAATGCCTTTCATACCGAAGGTCGGCTATATTTGCTTTTTATGCACAGATATTTGTTTGCGAGCGTTAGGGTGATTTGAAACCCTTTTAATTCATTCGGCAGGAATAATTGGGGTCACTATCGGTTGGGGTCAAGGATCGAAGGGCATTCTGAATGAAGTAGAACTACCGGTTATTACTACGGAGAAATGCAAGGAGGTATATGACGCGATACCAAATAAAGAGGACAATGCTACCATAACGGACGACTATGTTTGCGGCTACTACCCGGATGGAGACGTTAGAACACCGTGCTACGGTGACTCCGGAAGTCCTTTCTATGTTTGTGAAGACAAAAAGTTGGTCCAAATCGGCGTGACAGATTTTGGTGGGGACTGCATGCACAATGATCCAGCTGTATTCGTCAGGGTTTCGAAGTAAATCAACTGGATCAAAGAGACAATCGCGCAAAATACAAATTCAACTAATGCCACAGCTTAGGACAAAGTAAGCGGGTTGGAAATTACCTCCATCTCATACAAATGTTGTTGATGGGCGCCAGTAATAAACTTTTTAATAAGCAAATCAGATTACAAGTTGTGAACTTAAGGCAAAATACATTTGAATTTTCTTGTAGTTATGTAATCCTGGTGCTGAACAATACATATGTTGGCAGTTTCAAATTGCATTAAAGCCGGTCTAATTCGAATGTCCGTATAAATTTGTTAAATTGAGTTTGAAACTTGATGAGCTTTGCCGAGTACACCTGCGGTGGCCAAAAGTTTAGCACGCTCCATTTCTCACCTTGTAAAGCCCTGTAAAACAGCATTATCCACATTTCATAAGCAATAATAGTTTTTATTTCATGCATGTTCAATATCAATTGTAAAGTAAAACTTACCACGATTGCACCTCTGGTCACACCGAAGTTCGCCTTCATTGCCGTAGGTTCTCCCGTTCGAGGCACACAACGGTGAAAATACGTATGAACTAGCGCAGTTCTCCCTGCATCTTCTGTTGAGCCCAGCACCGAAAGCTGACGCGGCCAAGATAAATATCAAACCGAAAATCAAAACCAGCTTCATAGTAGCGAATCTCCTTGGCGTGTTGATATAAGAGCAGAATATTCTGTATTAATAAGTCGAATGTGAAAATTACTGTGAATGCTGGCTCTTTTATACGTTGTCCACAGCATACGTTCATGACTGCAGACGAGGAACAGATTCAGCGGTTTATTTTTCCGGGAAACAAGGTGACGGTTAGTGAGCTGGAAGCGGTCAGGCGACAGAACGAAAAGAAACATTCTGCTTGCAGCACAACCATGAAATTTTCCTACAGGAGGACGTGATGCTAGCAAGATACTCTAGTGGGCTTTCCGAAGGAAAACCGCGAGAAATGAAATAATTTATTGGTATGAAACCAACTAAATTAATTGGCAGTGACTTCCGGGTTTATATACTGTGCCTCTGCTTCAATTAATTGGCGGTCGTCTCAGCCCTACCTTGACATTCATGCTTGCTCCATGCGATTTCGCACACATGGACCCACAATCTACTGACACGGTTAGTTACCATATAGTCATACTTGGAGTTATCACATTATTCACCTTTATTATTGTAATGTCTTTATTACAGCACTCCTGCTCCTTGTGCACGTACACATTGTTCACTGTCATTCTCATTGTTTGATAAATTATTTGTGTTTATTGCTCGTACTGTGAACATCATCGAGATTTGACACACAGTACTCGGCTGGCTTCGTCAATGCAGCTGAAATCGGCTTCTTCGCCATTAGTACGCATGGACACATGCAATAAAATCTGTTTACTGCCATTGTTGAAAGTGTAAACCTATCTCTGAGCCACCCTGTATAGTAGTTGTATAGTAATGTAAACAACTTGTCCACTTATCGAAATTAATCATAGCTACGTTTTCATGTGACGTTTAAGTTGTCGAATGTGCCCTGCCAAAGTCAACACAATTTCCATTACTAGAATGAAACAAATATTAGTAGAGGGTTTCAAATTAAGTGGACCTTTCATTATGAAAACTTTGTGCCTTGAATCTCCTTCAGTGATACTAGCACGTTGGACATGGGACAAGAAACTGCCGTTCTTCGGCAATGCAACACTAAAAGACCTCATTTTTTGGCTGAAGTGTTAGTAACTTACATAAACAGCAATGTTTATTTTCTTATTACACCAATTCGCATTTCATACAGCGCACTTGGTCACAAGTATGAAACTTATCCCGCTTCAAAATACCTTCTTGTAAGTTTAAATCCAATTGTGTCCCTTCTTCGTCTGCATAAACAAGTGACTCATTGACTTGTTACTTGAAGTGTTTTCAGATACCCCTCATCATTTGCAAAATAATGATCTTTTGGGAATTCGTGCTGAAAAAATACTTTTGCACTTCGTCGACCCCGAACAACAGCACAGTGACAGAGTTTTTGAACGACACAGCGTGTTTCATTTGGCTGACATATAATGCGGCAATAAAATTAAGTTTGTGGATATCTGCTAATGATATTGCTGCAACGCTTAACTGCTACACTAACAGCTTTATTAGAAACGACTGTGTTTGGCGTCCAAAAATAAGCAAATGGGTACTGAGCAAATTTTCTAGAACGCATTGTTACAGAAAATTACAAATTTATCAAACCAATATACTTTGCTTCACAGATAACCTTCGCTTTGGTCTTAACGTTTCACTTCCCAATGTGTTTGTTTATGTTCTCACAATACCAATATGTTAAAGGAATCAAGTTGTTCCAAATGAATAGTAAGCCATTTTTTGAACATTTTTTAATGGTTCTAGAATCTTTGTCAGTGCCCTTAACAAATAAATTGCCAGATATGTAATTGAGACACTTAATTGCAGATACAATATCAGAGATTGGTACTTCGGATGTCATTTTCCTTGTCGGACTTGTTCATGAATGTAGTATGTCCGTCTTTTGTAACACGTACATACTCTTAATGTCATCAGCCCTGTTGATTTCAGCAAGATTGGTACACCAAACGTCTGCAACAAACAAGCAGGTATGCATTTTAAAAAGTTGTACTACCAAATATAAAACCGTCAAGGCCAGGGAAATTTACTTACATTCGATATGATAGATCTTTTCCAACCGTAACAATTGCTTATTCCTTTTACTACAAAATTCTTCATGTGCTACAGAGTTTTGGTTTGAGCACACAGCTAAAAAGAAGTTTTTCAAAATAGATGTTGGCCAAAATACGAGCTCACATACGACTAAAAACGTGGATAAACCGAAGTTCGGGTGTGATCATATCTGTAGCTTGGCTCGGAAACTTGGTTTACTTTATGCAAATGCTAAACTACTTTGCCAACATTGACTTTGTTCACAAAGTTCAGCTGTTTTACTTCGTTCTACTTCAGAGTGCAAGTTTAATTTGTGGAGTAATGTCTGGCTCAACCGTAAGTTTGTATTTTTGCCTTTTACACTGGACATCCGCAATTCTTTTATTGCTTAAAATTATAGATAAGCAAAACATACGAAAGTCTTACAGAGCACAGTAACTTTACTTCGGGCATACAAAGAATTGATACAGAAGAAACTGTAATATTTCATGCAATTAATACTGACGGGGTTGGCCTTAGGAGTCGAGCATTTACAACAACTTATTCACTACTCGGGAATGTAAGTAAATTTTTATTAAAAGGGCTTTGATTCACCTTATGTAGATGCATTTTTTGGCTTGACAGATGCTGGGAGTGGTTATAACGTACACACTTGCATTCATTCAGCTACAAGAATAACAACGTTTTTCAAATGTCGGTAGGCGCGCCATCCAACAGGCATGGGCCAAAAAGCCCAAGGCCATTAATCAAGGGCTCCATAACTGCTTGTGAAAGCTAAATTATCAATCAATCATTAGCGACTAATCAATCCACAAAGCCAATTCAGCTTTTCCATTAATTTTTCCTAATGCTGGGTATAGCTTATAATAGTAATAGTTGTTGAGTTTTCCAAGACACAAATTTTATTAGTTTAGACTGCTTGAAAATGGAATACATAAACGTTATTTAAGGCTTTGTAGGCTTCCATCTAGTTTCACCATGATCGCCCAGCATGCTTTTATTCAACCAACCTTGAATATAAAATGTTTTAAGCAATCAATTTTTTCATAAAAAAATGTTTCAGCACAGGTCCAAGCCATCCCGTGTTTGCCAATCAAGAATGAATAGTGCTCAAGTGCGACCAAACGGCCACTCCAGTTATGTGAAGAGTCTGAAGTCGTACAGACTCGTAGATACAGCTCATAACAAGCATTAAAATGTTGAGCGAGAGAACCATCCAGATCCTGTCAACTGTCGTTAAGCATT
>JAQIWI010000906.1:0-21038 GCA_034698825.1 Deuterosminthurus bicinctus | reverse complement strand
GAGTTAGTTGACCCTAGGTCAATGCAATTGGAGGCCAGTTTTAAAACCCATCTGTCATCTTAAACTATACACTATGTACGACTATTGGTGAAAGTTTGGTTTGAATAGCTTGAGCGGTTTTGAAATAAAACGCAATTACGGATGTAACAGGAAACCCGAATCACCCTGTACAGTCAGCTTCTACTGATAAATGCACCCTAGCCGTCCTATTTCCACATACTTATGCAGGAGAATTAAAATTTGGTTTTTCAAGGCCACCAGCAGCAGTAGGTTTTTCCCCTCCGTCAATCCATCCTGAACTTACCCATAATCGTACAATAATGAGAGATTTTGGATGGGAAAGCTCGAGAAATTGCTCTCAATTCTGCTGCTTACCCGTTAGGAGTGACCCCACATACTCTGGGAGTTGATGGAATTTGTTCTTTGAATGGCCCATGTTAGGAGACATTTTCATTTCTTTGAGTACGTATGTTTAGGCCATCAAATTTGTAGACATTTGACATTAAATTCATGCTTCAGTTGAAAAATCCTGTATGACCTGTGGAAAGCAAATGTAACGCGTAGTATCTTGTAAGCTTTGTAGGTTTTTATGTACTTTAGACTACGGAGGAAGCAAATGCAGAGACCTGGAGGAAAATGGTACAAAATTGATCAAGTATAAGAGAAACCAATTTACTTTTGTTCCTCTCTTTCTCCGGTTTGTGTACTTGAGCGAATAGGAAATGAGGCGTTCGGGAAAAAACAGATTCTTTGTCAACCAGAAGCTTCACATGAGTTGGGTCTTGAGTGAGTGAGTGAACAAGCTTAAGAGGCTCCCACAGATATGTACATACAATGGCTGTCAACTAAAAGAACCCCAAGCTTTGCTGCCAATGTAGAGTGACTGCCGAAATTGCGTTCCACTTTATCGGAGTCGGATGACTGGTCTCTTTACTTGTAGTAGTATGTGCAGTTGGGACGACGACGATCATACTATTACTAACGGTTTCTTGTTTCATCATATGTGAAAGAATATACACGCACACACAGAGGTAATGTTCACAGGAGAGAACAACAAAAACAGGAGTGTAACGTGGGCATTTTCTCTCCGTCTCATCCGGATTCTCTAAAACCACATTACCTGAGAAGGAGAGGAAAGAGAATTTTTAAGACGCCTTTCTCTACTGGCAGCAAAGAGTTCTCTTATGTGTTGCTGAAATCGCGTAAGGACCTCCGCGGTATTGCGTAATTTATCACATAAGCTCCTTTTTTAAGGCTCGGAGGATACGGGTACGGTATCAGTATCTGACGTGATACGGATGCTGATACGATACGGCCACTGTTCTTATCAAAACAGCGGCAACATGATACGATAGGACTCCTCGTATCCGCATCCATTCGGATGCGGATGCCGATACGAGCCGGATACGATTTGCTACGTATCCAAGAATTTAGGTTCGCCAAAAAAATCATGTATATTTGTGGCAGAACAGATAACCGCTCCCATAACCAGGCACAACAGTTTGAGAACCTAAGTTCAGTATGAAAAGAACCCAAAATTTCAATCGATATGTTAGTGCGTGAACTTCTTCACTAACACCTGCATACCGCCACAAACAAAACTATGCACTCCTAGTGCTTACACTGCTGAATTCAATAGTCTAACAAGATCAGAACGGTAGTTTCTGATCGTGCGTTTTTCCTTGAATTTATTTAAATTTTCGTGAATTTTATTAAATTTTCTTGAATTTTATTAAATTTTCGTGAATTTTATTAAATTTTCGTGAATTTTATTAAATTTTCGTGAATTTTATTAAATTTTCGTGTTTTTTATTAAATTTTTGTGAATTTTATTAAATTTTCGTGAATTTCATTAAATTTTCGTGAATTTACTTAAATTTTCGCGGGTTTATTTGAGTTTTCCAGAATGTATTTCAATTTTCCTGAAATTAATTGATTTTCCCTAAATTTCTTTAAATTTCCCTACATTTCTGGAAATTTTCTGGAAATTCCCTACATTTCTACAAATTTCCCTGAATTTTCCTAAATTTCTTTAAATTTCCCTACATTTCTGGAAATTTTCTGGAAATTCCCTACATTTCTACAAATTTCCCTGAATTTTCCTAAATTTCTTTAAATTTCCCTGAATTTTCCTAAATGTCTTTAAATTTCTCTGAATTTTCCTAAATTTCTTTGAATTTTCGTTTTAAATTTCTTTGAATTTTCGTTTTAAATTTCTTTGAATTTTCGTTTTAAATTTCTTTGAATTTTCGGTTTAAATTTCTTAGAATTTTCGTTTTAAATTTCTTTGAATTATCGGTTTAAATTTCTTAGAATTTTCGTTTTAAATTTCTTTGAATTGTCGTATTAAATTTCTTTGAATTTTCGTTTTAAATTTCTCTGAATTTTCCTAAATTTCTTTAAATTGCTCTGAATTTTCCTAAATTTCTTTAAATTTCCCTGAATTTTCCTAAATTTTGCAACATTTATTCGAGTTGTCTTAAATTTTGCAAAATTTATATGAATGTCCTTTAATTTTCCATAATTTATTGGAGATTTTCTAAAATGATTTAAATTTCCCCGAATTCTTCTAAAATTATTTAAATTTCCCCGATTTCTTCTAAAATTATTTTAATTTCCCCGAATTTGTCTAAAATTACTTTAATTTCCCCGAATTTTCATAAATATTGTCGAATTTATGCCATCGTACTAAAAAAAAATTATCGTATCCATGGGCATCGTATCCATGGGTGCAATAGGAGACTCCGTATCGGTATCCCCGAGCCCGAGTCTCTTGAATCCAACATAATTCTGACATCTCGAGAATGCTCATGGGAAATAAATGCACTTGTCTACGGTTCTGTTTCTGAAGTAACTTCCTAATGTTACAAAATTTATTGAATGGCCTCAATATATAAACTCACTCCCACACATACTATTCCCTTCTGCTGCTTCTCTTAAACTGCTCGCATCATGTCTTTTACGACCTAGAAAATTGAACCTTTGGCTTTGCACATGACACAGGTACTTCTTCACCACGTCTAGAGCAGCATCTCTAGAATATTAGGTAAAAATGGTTATGCTGGTGTAAACAACAGCCCTATCAACTCCTCCACACTCCAATTTCAACGCTAATTGTGATGCTTTGTCAAACTTTTTCCTAATAAAATCACCGGAGAATGACTTTATTTATGATTGCAACCCAAGCTGGGAGACTGGTATGCATAAATCAAGGTCTTTCTTCCCAAGACTATTGCTCATTTACGAAGAAGCGCAGGGTGAACCATGATGTACTACAGCTAAGGTAGGAACAGAGATACTCTTCCTTCTCCATGTTATAATTAGTTCCATTCGTGGTGGTTTATACAATTTGTTTCCTAAGCTTCGAGTCATATTGATGATGGGTACAAAGTGATGCAAATCCTAGTTCCTTCAAGACATATCCTGCCTCTTTCATTTGTGTGCTCCATCCACCGCAATTCCCCTGCCAGGATACCGCAAAATTAGCTGGAAACTCAACTCTGGAAGTCCTTAGAAAGAGAAGGGCAGGAATCCTGTGGTTATCCCACCTCGCTCGCTCAACTGGGAGAGTGGGAACTCCTTTGCAGACAAAAATGAACCCGGCAAAATTTTTATATGAGCCGGAAAATGTATCATGATTATGAGCTTGAGTAAAAGGATAAATCTCAGTAAGTTTATCCATCAGCAGCCTCATCATCATGATTCCATCTAGTTAAAGACCATTACTAACATTACCACAGTCGTAACATTCTATACAGCTGTTTCTACTTATAACAATAAGAACGAATTCCAAAACTTTTGGGATCACACGACCCCCCCCCCCCCCACGTAGTTGCTGGACTTTGAGAGAATCTCTAAATGATTGGCCAGCTTGTATAAATGCCAATGAGGATGAGGCTAGCAAGAAATCGCTTGTTAGCACGGAAAAGACGAATAACAGAGCATGACCATGAGGAAATTGTCTTTCAGTCTATCAACTTTCCCCGAACCCACATCCACTTTTATTCACACAATGTGAGAATAGGTGTAGGCCCAAGACCTGAAGTTCATGTGTTTTCCAGAATATGTGCTGAAAAAGGATAGCATTTCCATGAGATTTTTCAATAACTTTTGGTGGGATTCAATTTGAAACAAACAAAGGCTGGATTTCACCTCCTCACCCTCCCCAACAACCTCTCTCTTCGTCTTGTGCACACCATCACCGTCATGCATCATTCCTTGGGTTACATGAGAGGTGTTAAAAATGAGAAAGTGTTGCGGCTGGTATTATTCCCACCACCAGTGTGGTGATCGCCGTTTGATATTGGATGAGATAGTGTGGTGGGAAATGGTTGGTGATGCCCCCAGCTGAGATAAATTACTCATTTTAATCGCCCATTTGGTCAGCTTTCACACATTTTTACAATCATGTCCCGCACATACATATCCGCTACTCACTGTTACTGTGATCAGCGTGGTCTAGTCTAGTCTCCCTGTGCCACAGTAATAATTTTCGATAGCTTCAGAACAATAACACCTCCTGGTCGTTTCGCTTTCAGAGAAGAAGTCACCGTAAAATTCAGTGAGGGCATGTGTTCCGTGAAACCTTACCACACATATAGAGAATAGCAGGGGTTGAGCTGCGTATACGTGTAGAACAATAGTTGACAAGAGCCACGTATAGTACAAGCTTGAATGGAGTAGAAAAAGTAATACAATACCTCTCTTGGCGTGAATTTCACACTCGCATGCTTCCTTCCAGTGCGTAGAATGCATGCCACGTAATGCTGAGCTTGATACTTTGGTGTAGGTAGTAGTGAAACTGATGTAAATCTATACGACAAGCTCCACTCAAAAACTTTCACGCTGTGCCTTCTGTTTCTTATAACGACGATATATTAAAAAGATTAATGCTTGGACATTGATGAAGGAAGGAAACATAGGCTGAACTGTGCCTATTTCTAAAGCCCCCTGATTAACCAAGTGACTGTAAACTACATGGAACTTGTAACAGCAGCAACGTGTACGTTTCCTTCCACATGTTTACCCACACATGATCTAACTATTGGCATTCAGAAACTTATATAGCAGCGAGATACATGATACGCATTGAAAACTTCACACTGTCAGCCCATAAACTTTAGTACAGCATTATTAAAATCACGGCATACACTGGGGTGAGTTAATATTCCCAAAGTTTCTATTGTAAAATTTCGCCAGAAATTATGGCACATTCAAGTCAGCCGACCAGATTTATATTCTGTTTTTTTTTGTCAGCTAAATCTGACGAATTTATCACACCAGCAGGATAACCAATTGCGTTATTATTTCTACACAAGATAAACATGATTGCTATGAGCATCGAGCATTAACAACAGCGACTATTAGAGACTGACATATAAAATGATGATAAAAACAAATACATTATTATTCCATTATTTAAATTAATGCCTTGTACCGGCACTTAATGCTCTTATCTGCTCGAGTACAACCATTAGTTGCATCCAAGACAGAAAAAACCTCCCTCCAATCACCAGCCGACCTAGCGATTTTCGGAGGATTCGATGATTAGCATGTCAACGTGTAAGAGCATACATGCTACAAAGTACACTGCTTTTCTTCGGAAACTCACGTGAGGTCAAGTCGTCAAGTGCAATTACCCCTTGCAAGTGATAGTGTATCACTAATTATAGGCAATTTAGGGCTATTACACTACCACGTATAATACTCCATATTAGAAGGTAAGTGCCTTTAACCTCCATCCCAGCGAGCCAGCGATGATTTTTTCCTACTCTCCTTCTATTTCAAGGGGAATTGAGAGGATAAAATACTCCACGATTAGGCCTATTTGGTTGATGATGAGTGAAAAGGTATATGGAAGGGGATGGGTTGGTGAAAGCGTATTTTTGAGGAAAGCAAGGAAGCGGCTTGAAAGTCAATAAAATTCCAATTTGTCGACATTTACAAGTAAATCGTTCCCGATGGGAAAGTCATGTCTTCGAGGTTAAGTGTCTCGATCGATCTATACAAAAGAAAAGAACAAGGCTGGGCTTTACACCCTTATTTTCACAATGTCTACTTCAGCGAGTCATTCTCCTTAATGGAAACCAGCCCCAATGTTACATACCAGTCCGAACCTTACCTTTGCGTTCGACAGCTCCTCCTCCACGCGTCCCCCTCACTTGAAGAAATATAACAAACGGATGTCAACGGTTTCCTTTCCTCTAAAAGCTCACTGCACAACTGGTTGCAGCATGCATAATATTACTGTCGTAAAACTGCACTCCCCCGCACTACACACGCATACGTGCGTCTATTGTGTCTTTTCAGGCGCTCACACGCTTTTCACTTACCAGCAGATTGCTGAATTTATGTGAACAACCAAATCAAAAGGGCATCCAGTGGAGCCCTGATTTTTATGTGAGGACCTAAAATTGTATTTATTCGACTGTAAATCGGAAAAATGAATTCAAAGGAACCAAAAGGAAGATGAAGAAATAGAGGGTAAAGATGTGAAAGCTTGATAAGAATTCGTTTCTACTTGTAGTTGCATTATTAGGAAGAGGGAATGACAAAAGGAGCCACAAAGGTAAAGTAGTTTGTGATTATTTTCTCTCGAGGGCGAGCAATGTGATTTTCTAATAGAAATTCAGCATGAGGAAAATGGATGGTGGATGGGTCGGAAATAAATAATAATAAATTTTATCACAATTTTTCTAGCCTTGAGGTGGCTCTGCGCCCCTATGCTAATACTATGTGGGCGCTAACCTCGAGGACACTGCGGATGACATGGGAAATAGTGCAGAGAATTTGCCATGCCCAGATTACGAAGGAAGTTGAAGTGGTGCGGGATGAAATGTGGCTCATCGTCTGCATCTGTACTGCCTTGCTACTGTTGTAGCCCTCCTTACTAGTTGAATTTTGCCAAAGCATTAGAATTTCCGGTCCAGATACGTACGTTGGCAGCTGGTACTGACGCATAGAAGATAATCCTTTATCTGCCAACGGGGCCTTGTGCATGTAGTATAGTTCTAAAGTAACTGCAGTGCATAAAAAGAACCGAGATTTGGACAAGTTGAAGTACTGCTGGTCTGCGGCTCTCCTTGGCCACAACAGCCTCTCCGCTCCTTCACATGTAATAATAATAGTTACAAGATAAAAGCTCCAAACCGCCGTTTCTTTCATCCAAAGCAAAACTTCTTGGAATGGTTAGCGGGAGGGAAAGATGGATGCAAATGAGAGAATATGCGGTACATCTTGTTGTGTAGTCAGCCCATAGGCATATATATGCAGATGTGCTCTCCACACTCCCAGTTATTCTCTCCTGTGTGCACTGGGAGAAGGAGGAAGGAGAACTGGCCAACTTTTCCTTTCTTCCAGCGACGAGAAAGTAGCGGGGGAGAGGAAAAGTTTCTCTCGTCCTATGTGGTCGTGGCACTGGGCACGCAGTAAATGGCTAAAAGTCTACGAGTTGCTAATGGAAAAATTTACGGTATAGTAAATCCGAATAAGAAACCAACAGAATTGAAGGGGATAGAGGAAATGGTGCATCTCTAATGGCTGCAAACCAAGAATATAGAATCTACTTTCCTTTCATCAACAATCTTCAACTTCAATTCACAACACAGATAATCGCCTTTACATGCACATGGGTAATTGTCCAACTTTCGCATCATCCTCATCTCAATGACCGCATAGGATCCAAATGACATTATGAGCAACTGCATAGCTTCGTTATTCACTGCAGTTCCGTACAATAGATTTCACAGTGAGATTCACATGGACGCTGCTATTTTCAAGTAAAGTATCACTACGCAGTTAGTTCTAGTTGTTTTTCAACCAGGCGTAGCATGGCGTGTTACTCTGAATCTGTAAGTTCTTTGATGATGTGAAATTCGAATGCAACTATAATATTACAAATGACTTAAAATATTTATTGGAGGCCACAAGCAAGAGGAAACCGCCAGCCGCATGCAGCTGTAAGGTCCATTAACATCTGCGCACGCGTGCAAGCATTCCTTTTCAGTGACGCGCGTTCTTGTGTGCATGCGATATATTCAGCAGTAGCACGCTGCTAATCAGTGACCGGCACAACCGCCATGCTGCTTTCATTTTCTCTGAAAAACCCCTTTCTTTGGAATTTACTGTGAATATGGCGGGTTAAATTTTAACTCTCTCGAGTCAAAACAAAACGTGGGCCTTGTGCTCTTACATCGCAGACAGATTAGTCGTCAGTTTACTGTCAGTTGTTGTGAGCTGGGAAATGAGCTCATCCCGCGGTAGCGGGAGTATTAGAGGGGGCTTTCGGACACCAGCAAGTGCCGGACGCCCATGGATATTTGGATCTAAGAGTACAACACCTGGAATTTTTGGCTCTAGGAATACAACACCTGGAAACGTTGGATCTAAGAGTACTACCCCTCGAAGTCTAACTCGAGGAAGTTCAACTGGTGACCCCCATTACTTTCTAGGTAAGTTAGGATTCTATCATACATCTGAGCATAATTGTGACAGGGTAGGAACTGGCGATGCATTGACGTAAGCTTCGGTGTATGACGTATTTTTTCAGCTATCGCTGTTGGGAGAGGTCAGGCAAGTTGTGAGGTCGGAATCGCTTGTGCTGGTATCAATTCCCCAAATTTGGTACTAAGTCAATTTACAGACAACCAAAATCACACCAAGACTTTGGCCAAGATTCATCTGTTCCAGCCCAGGAAGGTATGTGAGAGGATTTAGGTAGGGAAGTCGGTTGAGAAGGAATTTGTTTTCAGCTTGTGGTACAAATTATGATACTCTCAGGTTCTTATGACATCTGGCATGTGCTCGAATGGGCAGAAGAGTAGGCTGTGCACTGAGATCGAAAAGGAACACCTACGTTTGGAAATTGTACCGATACAACGGCGCCACTTCAATGACAGTAAGGGACTGAGGAGGATCAAAATGCTGGCGAATGAAGAGTTTTCAACATTGCCACCAATGATTGGCACCAAGTATTACGCCCTAGCGGCCGCTGCAGCTCTTCTTACGTATGTTGAGCTGGTAGTCGGGATTATTTACTCACCGAGGACCATGCGTGTGGAATTCCAAGCGTCTGAAAATACTGCACTGATTGGTGAGTAAGGAATTGAAAATTCCAAGTAAATGACATTTTACTTTTCTCAGCATCGTATTCTGCTTGTAGACTCGGCGACGGCTAAGCATTTGGAGCTAATTGCTAGCAACGTAAATCCGAATTCAACGCATTCGTTGGTAGGAATTTTGAGCAAGTGTAGTACTCCTAGTGGAGCACGATGTCTGAGGGGTAATATTCTACAACCTCCTTGCAATATGAATCTCATAGCTCGACGACTTGATTGCGTAGAAGAATTCGTAAGAAAACCCGAGTTACTCTACGGAGTGCAGGTAATTATATTCTTGTTTGGAACTGTAAAAGAAATAATTGTGATTACATTTGATAAAATATCGAGGCTTCACTGTCTCGCCTTCCAATCGACGTTGAGCATATGATATCCAATTTGATTCGGATTCCGTCGAATGAAAAAGCCAAGGTTGTAGAGCAACGGGCATCACTGGTAGTGGCATTGAAGCACACTTTGCAAGTTATCCCAGGGCTGGATGTTGCGCTCGATGAAGCCGAGCATCCTTACTTCATTCATCTGAAGAATGTACGTAATTTCAAACAACACGGTGAGAATTTGATAGACATAGACGTACAAAGCTTGTTCATTATATATTTTAGGAAATTCGGGTACCAGCCATGGCAGATTTAGTTGACAAAATTGAATCTGTTATCAACGAGGAGGCTCACTATGAGCGGAGGATAGAGGGCATGCGAATGCAAAGGACATTCTTGATCAAGCCAGGAGTGAGTAATTTCCTGGATCTTGCAAGAAAAATTTTCTGTGACATTGTCGACGAAGTTACCAGTAAGAAAGTGTGGAATACTTAATGGTTTGCTTATCTCATATTGTGATGATCGATGAATTCGTGAATTTCCCCCAGTGTACGGCGCAGAATTAGGCAATGAACACAGTTTACCGCTGCAGGTCATTCACAGCACTACCAGAGGATTTTTTCTTCAATATAGGGTTCATGACAATGAAGTTGTTGCACCCGCAAACCTTCCGAGTTCGTTTTTACAAGTAAGTGTGTAGTTACAGGTAACATTTTGTGAAAGTACTGTACGGCGTCATGCTTTCCGGCAGGTTCAACGTAAGAGGAACATGGTCTCCTTTACTACCAGAGAAATGCTTTCGTTTGACCATCGAGAGAGGGACATACTGAGTGAGATTGATGCCTTAAGTGACATGTGAGTTTCAATAGGCACGTTCTCATCGAAAGCTTGATGTACGACTCAATGCCCAACTCTCAATGTTCTATTTGTGTATAGGATCATAGCTCAGCTTGTTACAGACATTCGAGAGAAAGTTGGAAGTTTGTACAGGATAAGTGACGCCATTGCGAACTTGGACCTTCTGCATTCCTTTGCTCTTTATGCCGTGGGAAATCAGGTGGTACGCCCTCAGTTTTCTTCCAGTTTAATGAGTATAACGAAAGGTCGCCATCCACTCTTGGACCATGTAAATTTGGAACCCACTATCCCTAATGATGCTGTAAGGAACATTTCATCAATGAGCAAGCTAACCTTTTAGTATCCCGAAGAAACCCTTCTCCTTTGTCCCAGTTTCTCTCCACGGACGTGAACGTTAATGTGATCACTGGTCCCAATATGAGCGGGAAAACGACGTATCTAAAGCAAGTAGCAACATTGCAAGTGATGGCACAAGTGAGTTTGGTTTTGTCTATGAAATAATCACGTTATGCGAACTTGTATTTTTATTGAAATGTCAATATAGATTGGTTGTTTCGTCCCCGCTAAGGCTGCTACTTTTCGTGTTGCCAATGGCATTTTCTCTCGACTCGGCTCAGAAGACAATATTGAAGGGAACTCATCCACTTTTGCCGTAGAGGTCAGATGAGTACGCATTCAAACACAGCAAGGACTGGCTTAACTTCTATCGATTAATTGCAGATGGAAGAAATCAGCTTCATTCTTAGAAATTCTGGAGGTACTCCGCTTGTCATCATTGATGAACTCGGCCGCGCCACATCAGTTGAAGAGGGGACTGCTATTTCGTGGGCAGTCTTGGAGAATCTCTTGAAAACCAAGGCATTTGTCCTCTGTGCCACACATTTCCTGTACCTGACCAAGCTTGAAACTCTACATCTGAATGTGCTCAAGTAAGTCTTACCTCTGTACAGGAATTACAGCGTAGTTGTACGGCTGAATTTCAACGCTTTCAACGTTTATTACAGCTTCAAAATGGATACCAGGGAGGTATTTTCAGCTGCTCGCAGGGTCTTTGGAATAGGCGAAGAGTTCCGCATCGAGTACTCACACGTGTCGACACGTGGGGTCACTGATGTTGAATATTACGGTTTGCAATTAGCCAAAAACTCCTCTCTGCCGAAGAAGGTGATTGAGCGTGCGCACGAAATCGCTCAATGTATCATGGCTTCTCGAGAGGTGAGTTAGAATGGTGCTTCTGTTAGTCACCTGAATCTGACGCTCAGTTCTGATTCTATAATCTGCTTTGTTGCCATAGAATCGCCAAGGTAACGCTGGTACTGAAGAGTATAAGAGGAAACAGATCTACCTACTAGGGTCTCACTTGGCTTTTGCAGCAGAAGCGTTGAAGAATCAATCGACATCAGTCAAAGTCGCTTACCTCAGAGGCTTGCAGAAACAGTTTGAACATTTGCGAGTTTAGAATTTTGCTTTAAATCAAAGTTTTTAAATCGGTCGGACACCTGTAGCTGCTGTTATTTATCTCATGTTATCGTAATGTTAAGTTCTCTCAGTCTCAGTGTATGTTTGATTGAAGTTTAGTAAGTTGGCGTTAAAATTGTTTTGTAGCCACTGTATTGTTCTATTTGTTTTGGTTAATTGTAAGGGAACAGAAGTGGAAAGTATAAGGGATGTTGGATTATTAAAGTTTTGTCTAAGCGTCCTCTCCACCTTCTTCTTCATCTTCATACGAGCCCCAATCCTCATCCTCGTTCCAGTCTTCTTCCTCCTCCTCCTCTGCTTCGGCAGCAGGTGGTGGAGCCTCTGGAGCTGGTGGAGGCTGAGGTGGTTCTTCAGCCGGTGGTGGTGGAGGTGCTGCTGGTGCCTCTGCTGGTCCTGCTGCCGGTGCGTCTGCCGGTTTAGTTTCTTCAGGTTTCTTCGTTTCTTCTGGTTTCTTCGTTTCTGATGAAACGCTAGCTTTCTTTGAATCAACACCGTCCATGCCACCATCCTCATCCATCAAAGCAGATAAGTCAATCTTATCCATATCGATAGATAAGGCAGAGCTTTTCCTTTTCTCAGACTCTAAGCTCTGCTCATCTAATGATTTCTTCTTGTCGGGGAAGGCATTAACTCCAGCGGACTCCATTTCCTGTTGTTTACATTGCATTTAGACAACAAAGTTAAATAGTGTGCAAGGGCGAGATGAAGGTGACCTCTTATACAAGGCCTCGTATTGCAATAAGTGCAGAACATGTTCTTCTTACCATGCGGAGGGACTGGAAGAATTCCTTTTCAGCTTGAATAACTGGATCAGTTTTGGTTTCGTAAACGATGTCGAATTTCTTGCCACCCGAGAAATCAGGGACGGGAACTTTCTCTCCTGTTTCCTTCTCTTTGGCCATTGCATCCTCCCGCTGTTTCTGTCTTTCCTCCTCAACGCGCTTCTTCTCCGTCTCTACCTTCTCCTTATCTCGTTTCCTCAGCCGAATTTCACGATTCCTCTGCTCCAGTACCTTCTCTCGACGACTCTCCCGCTCAAATATAGCTGCGAGAAGTGGCCTGAAGCAAAGATTTTTTTTTACTTTTTCACTATCAATACATGATGCAATTTACGGGGTAGCCTCTCTCACTTGTCGGATTTCTCCGAGGTAGTCATGTTGTCAGCCAGTTTGACCAAACTCATGTAACCTTGATCAGTTCCAACTGCGACAAATTTCCCATTATCCGCTGGGGCAACGCATGTTAAGCTGTCATCGCATACCTGCCAAGATGTTTTTTATTTTCAGTCACATGGCTCAGTCCGGGGTAAATCGATGCTCAAAAAATTGCCAGGTGCTTACCCTGGTAACGAGATTCGGTCTCACGGGATCCATTAGCATATCCCAAAAGTCCAAATTACCATCCTGGCTGCAGCAACAAAAGCTTGAGGCACGTGTGGGAATCCAAGCACCGTGGGAATAGAGTGAACTCTAGTATAAAAATGTAATTTAAATGGAAACTTATGTGTATTGGCAGAGGCTAATCATCCGAGTTTTACGTGTGTACCTTGGGAGCTGTCCAGAGAATGGAAGATTCTCGGCAGTCCTCTGCGAAAATTCGGCACGTGTGATCGCCCACAGTTAGGAAGTTTTTAATGAATGTTGGATTTCTTTGTAAACCGCGGATAGGGCCATGATGGGCTTTGTAAACGTGTACTAGCTTGTCGTTTGGTGTCTTTCCCTTCCTCATCAGTATCATGACTTGGCCTGAATAAATCAATAAGTTGTTAATCTATGTGCTATGTAACGCATATACAAGGCCCTGGTGCTTACCTGTTTCTGTACCCGCCATAAACTTTGTGGGAAGCGTGTGCTCATATTCTAAAACTGAAGCTCCCAGGGCCGCCTCAGCCCTACATTGTCCTTTCTCAGGGTCCAGCCACGTTGCTTCTATTACTTCGGATAGTTTACGATCATCCCACCATATTACCTGCAGTAAGTCCTCATTACATTGTAGGCCAGACTGGACAACAGAAAACTCAACACTATCTACAACGTTTTGCACTAACTTGACCATCCAGCCCAGTAGAAAAGAACTCGGTGCCAGTTTTGCTATTAATCCAAATAACGGACGTGCAAATGTCACCATGCGAGACCTCATATGTTGAGACTTCCATTGGTTGGGGACCTACCCGGGAGTCCCATACGCAAACCTTAAATTTTTATATTCCAAAATGGCAGCTTCAGCAGCCTGCTAATGCGTGCAGTTCAATATTTGTTACTAGTATGTTGTTCCTAATTGTCTTACAGAGCCATCAAAGCATCCACCGATTATTAAATGCATGTCCTTGGGATTATAGCGCATGTCTACAATATGAGAGCCAGCTCTAACTAAGCCTTCAGGCCGACTGCTATTCTCAAGGTCCCATAGAAAGGCCTCTGTGGGTTGCTGCCTTAGACGACTGTCGAATTCCATGGGGCAGTGACATATTCCCACACGACCAACATTATCCGGAGCCCAGGAGATCTTGCTAACAGGCCTCTTTGAGGCGCAGGGGTCACGGTAGACTTCCACAACGTGAGCATATGGAGGCATCTTGTGAGCATCAGGGTCGGACCATGGCTCCTCGAAGAAATCACCGTAAATATCTAAAGCATTATTCTGCTTTATCAACCGTTCCATGACCTACAAAAAAAGCATAGCTGGCACATTGAAGCTTGACTTAGGCTATGAGAACTTATATATTGAGTCTTACTGAGGTCATTTCCATCATGGAAGTTTGATATTGGTCATCTTTTTCAAGTTTTTTACGATACCTCGTCACCATATCCGGCTCATTCATATCAATATCCTTCGGCCAACCTCCTTCCTCATGCAACAGTCCTTGGTCTTGAAAAACAGCTCGGATAGTATTCATCTACGTCGTCGTAACTTTTTGGATTAACCTTTGAAAATATTTTGATAGGAAAATATAGAAAATAATTCGAACCCACTTCATCTTCCGCTGGCTGAGGACACGCTTGACTTTCCTTATCCACCAGCCGAAGCCGCCTGACTTTCTTTTTGAAATTTTTATTGGGAAAAATGTTAATGTGTGTCCGGGCATGATCCTCAAGGAATTGACACTGACGTCCGAAATCCTTCCGGAATTTCAGGTAAGGGTAGATCAATTCACTTCCGTCTCTCAGTGCCATTTTCTTGTTCCCTTTTGTCTTGACAGAAGATATATATTGCTGCTACTGTTGTCTCTTTCTTTCTCGTTTTCTTTTACTATCTAATAGGCTAATCCTCGTGTCCGCGTCCTTACTTTGATGTGTTGTGAGATTCACTTGATGAATTCAAGTGTTCAGGTTCCATTATTTGTATCATTGTTGTATATATATAAAGAACTGTTGAGGTTGGTGGCGATTTCGTGTATAAATATCTTACAGAAGAAGCTAGCAAAATTCTGGAATGAAATATGTGAGTTGTGTCTTATTATGTCTGTCTGTCTGTCTGCTAGGCTCCTGATTTATCGATTCAACAAAGAGGAAAGACGGGACAAGGAGAACACAGGAAGAAGAGAAAAGAGAAAGTATGCCAAGCATTTTAGACGTTTGTTAGGAAATCCATGTTCTCTCCGAGCCAGTCACCGGTTGCTGCTAACAACAAACCCAGCGGCTCCAGAAGTCTCTCATCATCTCTCTCTCTCTATCTCTCTCCAGCAATTCCATAGCGTCTGATTTAGATCTCACAGTATCAGCATGATTCATTTTAAGGACTCAATTCAGTACGAGGTCATACAAATGAGACGACAATTTTCCAGGCTGCCCACAGGGAGCTGATTCTATAGGATTTGGCAATTGCGAATCCTCTCTGCCGATCCCGTTTAATCCTCGGGGTAAAATGACTTCAAAAGCTTAGTGCATCAGCCGGAAAATACATGACTGCGGATGAGTTAACTTTATTTAATTGTGTAGTCTATATGGAAGCTTAAGGGTTTCATTTCCTTTTTCCAAATATTTCCTCGTAGTTGGCTTTTGGGAAAGCCTTTGTTCCTCTGTGCCATTAATAGCGTTGCTTTGTGGTTCTGAAGGGAACTGCGCCAGTATTCGAGTTGGGCCTGTTGGAGGGGAAGTGAGTGAGTGACGCGAGTGGAATGAGGGCGACGAACTTGTATATTAGAAGAAGAATTTCTCGGAATCAAGATATTAAATATATAATATTTTAATGAAAGTTTTACCAAAGTAGTTAAATCGCGTATTTTTGGAGCTATCAAGACGATTGGTGGGTGTGCAAATGTGAGTTCTGTGTATATGGAGAGTCCAAGTAGTGGAAAGTGAAGGGCGATGTAATCGTAGTAGTCTAAAATAAGTAAGTTGATTACACGATTCCAAGAAAGATCATTATGAGTAATTTTACTATTAACCTATAACGCCATTTACGTACATAAACGAGTATTTTCGCACGCTGTATGTGTGAGGCGAGAGCAAGGATCTTATAGTTTCAAGGTTGCAGACGAGACAGAAATTAGCGTAATGATATTCGCGTTTTAGGTTCAACGCACTTTCTGGCTGGCCTTGAATGATGTAGTAATACAAGAGATGAAACAAGTTTGAATGTGCTTGTTGTCATCTTGCCGGCTGTCAAAATAGTTTGGGTCTCGTGTTGTGAAAGTGGAAGGAGGAAGTTTTGCTTGGTAAAGTTTTCCTATTATTGAATTCAAAGTGCTTAACAAAATTGAGCGATAAATTTATCAGTTATGTGTAAAGGAAGATAAAGAGATATGGGAAGAAAAATTAACTCGTGTTGCACCGCTATTAAGTTAATGAGATATGGACATACTTGTGAAGCCTTTTTGTATTATCTGAGTTAGTAGCTTAAACGGGCTAGTGTGTGCACTCGTCGGAATGAATACACAGAGATATGTTGGGTTCAGTTGAGCTTGCAGTTTTGTTTTTGATGTTTCAGTCCAGAGTCAACAAACTTCAGTCAACATTGTGGTGATCCACTGAAATTTGATTTCGTAGTGGTTATCTTTTAGGGCTGAAAGGCAAGGTTGAAGCTAATATTTGATGGATGTCCGAGTAAACTAGTTCATGGAGTTGTCAGTGAGAATTTAGTTATTGAAGATTTTTTCTCGCACTTGTGAATAAGTATGAGGGAGATGAAAGGCGTGAGAAAGATTTAATATTCTGGATTTTCCCCCGCAGGTGCTGTCACTAAAACCCGGTGTTTTGCAGTCATATGCGTGTCAGCATTCGGTTTTGAATTACTGGGCTTTTCTCCACCGAGCAGGTAATAGATATGACTTTAAGCGGTTTTCTTTTGATGTGATGTGTGCTTTGAGTAATTTTGATTGTGGGATCATTGTACAGAAGGACGGAATGGATGGTAGTAGCAGAACTTGTGTGGATGCAGTGCATCCCAGAATCCTCGATATGACGGGACAGCGTCGAAATTCGTCGAAACAACCGAAATCAAGCGTTATAGAGAGCGTTAGCCGCCGCATAGATATACCTCGTATGCCACCTAGTCCATCACCAAGTTCCTCCAGCATGAACAGCAGTACGTCCACTGTTTCCACCGGAAGTATTTTGTCTAGTGGAGACGATAGCAGTGGAGTGAGCTCAGGATGCCGGAAAAATCCATTAGTACCGTGATTGATGTCCCTCTTGTTCTGGATAGTTGTTTTATGGTGTGGATACTGAATACATTTAATATTCTTGGATAGTCTGTTCGACAGCTTTATCGGATAACATTTAACCGAATGTTAAGAATCTCTTACAGTTCTACGAAGCTGTGTCAATGTTCTTGTTACAGAGTTTATTGTTGTAGTTGGAGATAATAAGTATGGTAGTTCTCCGCTCGGAGTTAGAATTGTAAAAGAGTAGCATATTAGACATGGAATATTCAAAGTGAAAGTATTCAAATTTGAATGTAGTTCCTCGGTATGATGTGCAGAAGTATGCAGTAGCTGCTGCAGTATTCTCGAGTGTGTCCAGCTTGTCTTCTCATTGCATGTAATTGCTCATTGTACAACCGTTTCAGATGGTATTTATTATTCCATTTTGATTTTGTACTTTTGTTTACTTTTACACAGAAAACGTTTTCAATGCAAAGCACGTATGTATTAACTGTTAAAAGTGCTATTAAATTGGAGACTGAATGAGAGAGAATAGCGGGTTAACGTTTGTAACAGAGCAAGTCTTTACTACAAAGTTTTAAAGTGTCACTAAAGTTTATGTGTAGCACAGGAACGGTGTGGAGTTTGTATTCTATCGAATTAAGTAAATGGAATGACTCAGTCGTACTGAATCGTAGTCTGTGGTATTGATTCAATTATCCTATGATTTGTATGACGGCATTGGGAAGTCACAGAAATGCTAAGCAAGTACAAGGTGTTGCTGCAAAGCCTTCATAGTTGTCAACCTTCAATTTGACGCTAGCGTGCTGGAATTCGCACCTCCGCTCGCGAGACTCGGTCATTCGAAGTTTCTGTTTTATTGTGTAGGCATGTCTAATTGTAGGGAAAATGGGGAGACTATACTGTACCAACTATCAATGGAAGCTAACACAGACGGATCCCATTAGCAGCATATATTGTCAGTTGACCACTGCCCGTTGTCCTCTCCTCTTGCTATACATTAAACTCTGCTGTGCTATAATATTCTTAACAGGCCGAAAGAATACTGTATTCTTTTTAAATACATGAAAATCGGAATCAATTGACTGCTGTTGACTATATCGAAAAGGCAATGCTCACACAAAGCATAAGTTTATTTAACCCTAATTTCTTGTACTTTGTTGTCAGAGTCAGAGTTACCAGCACAAATCCCTCAATTCCCGGAATCTAACCTCGGGGCGTCAGTTTAAAGCCGAGATCAAAAGTGTTTGTTACTTTTGACACCAATTTTCATGATGGATGGTGACGAGTATGGATGATGCTTCGTGCGTAAAATAATATTTTTGACGGTCTATCACGGCCACTTATAGGAAAGTTCGCCGTAGAAAACGACGAATTTTTATAAGTCAATTATTGAATCCCTCATGGACTTGGGTTGTTGACCAGCAGCTTTGAGTTTGGCCTCCATCTTAGAAATCATCTGTTGCATTCGTTTGATCTGCAAACACCAAGCATGGTCGTAGTAAATATACGTTGACTAAACTCACAAAGAGAATATCCGTGTTCGCGAAGCATTCCAAATTCTAACCTCTGCTTCCTTCTGCTGAAGAATATCCTGGGGTGAGTCAGAAGACGAATCTCTCTTTAGCTTGCTCCTCTCCCGAGGACCTCCGTTTGAAATTTGAGCTATAGCTTTGGCTCGGAAATTTTCGTAGTGCAAATCCTGAGTCGTCTCCTTCAGATCGTGCATGTGAGACTGAATTAGCATTGTCCTCAGTTTACCAAAGTCGCTGTGCATGGGATTTTCAACTGAAAAGGCAAAGTAGAACTTGAAAGACATTCGGCAGGAGCTTCTCTGCAAATTCACTGGAAGGGATTAATTTGATCAACTCACCCTCAACAAGCCCCCAAGGATACTGTCTACCTCTGACCTTTCTTCCTGCTACCTCCACGAAAGTATCGCTTGAAGCAACAGCGAAAGGAATTGCTGCCTTCAGCTCCTTGTCTTGCTGCTTGAATTCCTCGTCTTCCTCCTCGTCGCATTCCGGAAACTGATAAATCTATTAAGATCAAACAGCATTGCTAAATTGGAATCCTAGATTTCTGTTACTCCAGGCTCCTTCAATATGAATATCCAGTCATCAGTCACCTGAATCTGATTAGTCCGCAGGTCCTCCAAAATTTGATCTTTCAGCCTCCTCACTTCTGACGGTGTCAGGATATCAGCTTTGGCTATGATTGGAATGACATTCACTCTGCTTTGCAGAGCCTTCAGTACTTCAATGTCCAACGGTCTGAGTCTAAAAAGGCACAACCAACCGTCCTTCAACTCTCATCAAATAGTCTTCATTGATTCTCATACAAGTCTTCGTAAACATTGGCATGCAATCCGGAAGGAATTCTGCCCCCCCCCTCCAACTTAAGTCTCCAATGGAACACAAGCTTGTGTAAACTTACCCGTGCCCGTAGGGAGGAACAAAGTAGAGACAGCAGTGAATCCTTGTGTCTTGAATATGTCTTCTGTTCAGACCGCTCTCGGCCTGAAAATACTGTTGAAACTGATCATCTATGTAGTCAACACAAGGTTTCCAGCTGCCTTCACAATTAATTGCATCTCCAAATCCTGGAATAGCACGAGCAATCATATGAATGACACTGACATTCCGAGCACTCTTCGTATCGCATGGTGCATTTACTTTATGCTCTCTCAACGCTGCCTTCAGCTACTACATGTTACGTTCAACAGACTTTACCTGGAGTATCAACAACAGTAAGGCGTAGCTTAACTCCTCGTTCCTCTATCTCAATAGTATGTTTCTGAATAGCTGTGGTCCGCTTCATCATCTCTGCAAAAGAAAAACAACAAAAAAGCAATGTCATTGCACATCATTAGTCTTCACACTGGAAAATGCCTTCTCATCCCTTGCTTACCGCTGACAGATGGAATTTTGCGGTTTTGATAAAAGTCAGCCAGGAACAAGCTGTTGATTAACGTGGACTTCCCAAGACCGGATTCCCCCACTGCCATCAGTGTAAAGTCGAAGCCCTTCTTCACCGACTTTCTGTGCACTTGCTCTGGCAAAGTGGCGAAGCCGATAAGGCGTTCATTCTGTAACAAGCAGGACCCATCAGTACGTATTACAAAAAAACCGCATTCTCGTAAAGTAACACATGCAGGATGGAACTATAAAGCAAAAAAGCAAGCGACACGTACGAATCGTCTCACATGGTCCCCCATTAACCTTAAACATGCTTCATAAATCTTAGGCTCTTACAAGAAATCCTCTGTGTTCGTATCTAATGAAGACAGTATATCCTAAAAGTCCTATCTCTCCATTGCTAATAAAGCCAAGGCACTCAAACCTAGTTCGATGTACATTGAAGCATGCAGAAGCTTCACTCAATTCCCTTTACTGCCTCAGTAGCTGGAGAGCCGTTTTTTCGAGCGACGAGGCTCCTGAATGTTCGCAAAAGCACTCCAATAATTAAGCATCATAACATGGTTACATGATCAAATCTACCTGAAAGTTTGTATGACAATATAAATTATGCATGGATGATTTACCATGTTGTGCATCGTGACTGCACGTTTTGCATGCTATGCACATCTCTACTTCATCCGTTGCCGTACTACACTGAAATTTGACGGTCCCCGGTGGGTTGAGGAACTATACGAAGGCTATA
>JAQIWI010000905.1:0-21054 GCA_034698825.1 Deuterosminthurus bicinctus | reverse complement strand
CTGACCCATAATTATCAATGTAACTCATGCTTTCATACGAAGAACGTATTTGCGGGTGGGATCTTTAAGCGGGCCCCGACTTTAGCCCTCGCTGTGGGCATTCTCACAGCATAGTTTTGACACAACAGGTTTTAAATACCACAGCGGCCCCCTTCCCTGTTGCTGATCTATGTGGTCATTGAATGCTTCATTTTATACAAAGCATGGGCATGTCTTATAATAGCTTGCAGAATTTACAAAGCATTGACGTACTATGTACAAGTATTTACAGTTGGTTCATCAAGACACTTGCAACCAGTCAACCTGTGGTGAGAGAAAGGTAGACTAAAATTAATATCGTTCGGGTTAGGATATACTCGACTAAGATCCAGAAAATGAAATGCTAATTTGTTTACAGTTATTCGATAAAGGCGATGTTTGATGGAGCGAATGCAGTTTTGATTAAGACTAAGAAGCTTTTCTTGTAAAATTACATCTCTGTAGTCTGCAGTTGTAATTTGTTGAAGACTTGTAGCTAAAATACCTTTAGATTTAAGTTCATCAAATTCAACAACACTCGATCCAGTTTGAGAAAAATGTCTCAAAGCATACTGTTTTGCTTTGAGGAATACTCCGGCTGAGATGTCAAATGACTCAATTTTCCATGTACCACTCTCGCCCTCATTGTAAGAACGAAGATGAGGATATTTCAAAAAAAAATCAGAATTTGCAGGAATTTTGCTGAAATCAAAAAACTGTTTGTGAAAAGCTAAGTCATCAAAAAATGTATTATTATCGTCGTACACTAAGCTCACACTGGAGTCCGTATCAATGTATAGATTACTAATTCTGTCACCGAACACAGATTTCAGTTTACCGTAGTAACCATCGTAGTAAATTTCCTTTGCGTACTCTAGAACTGTAAATCCAGCCTGAATAATTTTATCATGTCTCAAAACCTTAGGCTGCATAAGTATTAAGCTAAGATTTGGCTTCAGTGGGTTGAAGTCTTTGATGCGTGGTGAAGAAATGTATGACAGAGCATCTGCTCGAGTATTGCAAAACTTCAGCTCAACTAAATTCCTGTTATTCTGAAGAGACCGTCCATAAATACAATTGTTCATCAACTTAATTAGATCTTTATCGGTTTTATTAGTTACATGTTTTCTTCTTTCGATGTTGGATTCAATGTATTTTCTAAAATAAGCAGCTTCCTTGAATCTAAATCCACAATGTACTTTCAAAAGCTCGAGTCCTTGCTGCAAGTAATATCTCAAGGTAGTGTAATGGACAACGTAATCGTATTTGTCCGAGCAGTCCAACACAAGCTTTGGTTGAGTTGTATAGGATTTTCCTACGAACCCAAGTTTTTTAATTTGTGATTTTTGGTTGTTCGATAGTTGTTCTAATAAGATTCTTTTCTTCTGAGGTGCAAACGGAAGCAAAGAAGTTTTGTCGTGAAGCCAGTGAGGATAACGTAAGTTTACCTTCAAAATGTAGCCAAAGCCATCATCACCAATCGACTTATCGGTCCAATCAATACTCTCTAGATCTTCACCATCAATCCATGTATAATCCGATACCGGAAACTTTCCTCTGAGTGCGTGGGAATACAGACTGACAATGTCGAAGTAAACTATGTAGGATCGGCGTTTTAAGGGATCAAAACCCATTGGTGTTCGACTATTGTTAGCTTCCACAACTTTAGCTGTTGCAAAGCATGGTCCTCCACGAATTCCTTCATTTAATAGCTTGATCATTCTAAAGTCTCGGATATACTCCACCTCTGCTTTTGTTTGATATAAAAAAGCTTGCCATCCAAAGGAGCTAGATGTGCATACATAACACGGGTCTAAGTTATAAATTTGAATGCAGGATGCTCGAAAGTTTTCCCATACTGCTGCGAGTAACGCTGTATCCAGAACTGTATAGAAACGAGTGAATTGGCGAAAATCTTTGATTCCAAAGAATTTCTGAACTTTTATCACGTCACTCCATTCTTCATCTGTTATGGCGTGACCAGTAAGATCGTTGTTGAACCATTTTCGGGTAGGTATTGGTTGATTATCTTTTAAAACGGAGGAATCTGTTAAATGTGTGTATGGATAGCTCAGTTTTTTTAAAAAAAGGGCCATTTCCTCAGTGGAAGGTTTCCTATTTGTTATTCCTGTCATGACTGGAAAGCATTGCGCTACAAGGTTAAAGTATGTTGAGTTTTCTTTAGCCATATTACTCGTGAGCACAGCAAGGCTTGCACTCAAAAACTGACAACTATCAATGAACCGTAATTTCACTCTTGAAGATTTACCAAAAAACGACTTTTTGTCAATTTTGTCAAAAGCAGGATGCAGGGTTGAAACAAGATATTTATTCTTCGCTGTTAATGTTAACTGAAGTATCTTTTCACTTGATTTTGCAATACAATTTATGTCTTTTGCTTCAAACAGTGATGAGTCTAAGCTGTTCACGAGCAGATGACAGTCAAAGTTTGTGCTATTGTGTGCAATACAAACAAGTTCACTTTTGTACTTGCATTTAAGATTACAACTTTGACAGAGTGCCGATATATAGTTCGATTGAAAGTGCGAATGGTGAAATGTTTTTGTTACTTTGTGTTTTTTCCCAGGTATATCAGAATTAAAAGCACGATTGCAGAGAAAGCAGTGTGTTGCGGCTTTATGATTCTGCAAAATAGTAAGTGACGGAAAAACTGAATTATTTGTTCGTCTAACATCATTTATTAGACGTTGACCCCATGTAAAAAGTCGTTGCCAGAACGTGTTCATAATATCTGGGCCATCATAATATTCAGCTCGGATTACTCTAGAATCCTTTTCAGATTTCCTAACAATCACGATGCTAAAACTTGCTGGTATAAATTCAGCATTTAATGTTGTTGATTTGCCGAGTTTACTCTTATCCATATCGACTGGACTGCTGTACGTCTCAAAATCGTAGAAAAGAACATAAGGATAGGGGAGGGTCATTTCATATTTGTTAAACTTAAGCTTCTCCCATTCTGGTGGAAACTCGTCAATCTGCAAGTCATCATTATCCCTACAACACGTTTTTGCCGTGTGCCTGATTTGATCTTTTTCTCTCAAAAAATGACGAAAACAGAAGCTACAAAAGTATCTTTTATTCTTTGTTCCATCAGCAAGGAATTTGTTTTTATCTATAATTAATACAAAATGGAAAGCTTTTTCTGATCCAGACACTTGATGAATAAGGAACAAATTCACAACTTTCGAACTTTTGTGGTCACTTTTTCTAATAAGCAATATCTTGGACGCTTTATGAGTAAACACATTGACAGTGATTCCATTTTTTTCTTCAAAAACTTTTATATCATTGTATATATCAACTTGTTCGTGCACATCGCTGAAGTCATATAGATTAAAAAATTTAATGTATGCACTATGATTACGTCGTTGCTTTAATGGTACTTCTTGGTGGTGTAAGCTTGCACAAACGCAGTATTTAAAACATTGATTATCCCTATTGCGAAAGTTTATGAATCCTTTCTTTTTTAATGGCATTTTGATATAACCGTTGGCTTTTGCATTTTCAAATAAGCGCAATTGTCCAATTTTCACTTCAATTGCTTCAATTTTTTTAATTCGATATCCACTTCCATTTCTCACGAATGCATTTTTCTTTTGAACAATATCATCAACAGCTGCTAACACCAATTTGGATATCTCTCCGACACTGTGTAAATCTTTTTCTTCAGCTCGAAAAAAGACTTCACGTTCTATATGTCTTACCACCGTACCATTTTCAAAACGATCAAGCTCCATCATTAACCTCAATGAGATAAATATTTTCGCACTTTCTCGAGTAATCAGAACATCATTCAGAAGTTTAGATAGTGGTTCCGATATACTTGTAAACAATTTCTCAATGTCAGTTTCAGTTTCTGTAGGGTTATAAATGTAGCTCACCATTGTCCCGAGATGGCTTCTACTGTATTCCCGAAAAACAGAAGTGTCGGGAAGTTGAGACATGTCGATATGACCTCCTTTCAAGCCGGGGGATTTGCATGCATGTTTACGCCTTTGTATGCAGTACAAAGCACAGTCTTCACAGTAGTGCTCGGATTCGATATGACCATTGTAAAGTCGGTAATTCCGACACTGAAACGGACAAGTTGGAACCGAACATCTGAAAAACTAGAAAAGAAATTAAATAAATACGTTCTGAAAATATGTTTTCACGGTAAACTTACATAATTTTTGTGTCCGGTTTTAATAGCTGCAGGAAATTTGGTGAAGTCTTCAGGTTCCATTATTGTTTACTTTATTTAAACTTTCTCGCGATAACCACCAAACTTGAAAACGCTTTGTAAATTTGTTGATGGTCAAAATCAGTAGTAAAATGAGGGAAATGTAAAGTGCTGAAATATATTTACCAAAATTATTAAAATTTTACATAAAAGCAAAATTTAGTTTTGTTTAATCATTAAAATACTTACTGCCTCTTTCATTGGTTAAAGAATTATCGATTCTTGATGAATTATCGTTCGGAAGAACATGATGCAATACCAAGTTTGCTGCATTTGTCCATATTTTTGTATCCTCATCACTTATGACTTGCTGATTTTTTCCTTCGGCCATTAGTGTTTTTTTTCTGTACTTTATTTTTTCTACGTGTTTTTTGCTGAACTTGTTTTACAGTATGCTCAAAGATATCCCAGTAGTCAGTGCTTGATACGTTTTTAGCAATGCCCTCTGAATCCGGAAGTTTTTGAGCCCCTTGATATTGATTATTCTTCTCTATTAGTTTGTTGTAAACATCAATGTCTAAAACTTTCATAACTTTCACCATTTTTCTTCACATAATGTCTTTAAGAATGCACTCTTTTAATAATATGATATAAACTACTAGAGAAATCGACTTAAGTAAGTTTAAATTTTTTTTTAAATGCTTTATATGATGTTTTTTTATTTTTATTTTTTTTTCAATATTCAGAGATGGAAATAAAGAATCGATTAGTTTTAAAAATTCGCAGATAGTTTCAATTTTATATTTTTTTAAGATTTTTTTTATTTCTTTGATATTGCAAGATTCTGAAATTTCACACAAAAGACAGTAGGTTTCGTTGTTTATCGACATAAAGATTTATGGAACATATATTTCACAATCCTCTGAAGGAAATATTGATGACCTGAGCCAGTACTTTGCCCGTCTGTTTCTCGGATGCAAGTCTAAAAACAAATAAGAAAAATCTCTCGATGACACAGCCTTTTCATAGCTCTCTTGGAGAAACTTTATTTGGGTTGGGGCTATTTGTCTTGCTAAATGAGATATAGTTGAACGGTCTCTTGGCTGGTCATAGATTAATAAATAGTGCGTATTAAGATTAATGTCCCGAAGCTTTGATTTAAAGGCATTTTGAAGTATCAGTATGCACGATGCCCCCTTGTGATGTGAGTCTTTAATCCAGAATCTCGTCAAAATTTCGTTTTTTTTCCGATTTTGAGCTAAATCCATTTGATCGTCAAATATAACAAGACATGGATCTGATACAAGCTGGTTAATATCTTCTATCGAATTTGTGAAAATTATATTTTCATCTTCTTGCTGAAGATTATGAAAAATTTGTTGATATGTACTATAAACGTAAATAACTTTTTTGATGTCGGTGTCAATTAACTCTTTTCTACGTCGAATCATATCTGCCACAAGCCATGTTTTACCAGATCCAGATGGACCGATAATTGACATTGTAAAAGGATGTTTAAGTTCGAAATTTAGGACATCCATAACCTTTGATTTGCAGTTACGAACTGATTCAATTATGTCCAAATGTGATCCTTAAGATGAGCAAACATAACATTTTCTTTTACAAATTAATTGACGTGTTTTTTTAGGATGACCGGAATATGGATTAAATGGTAACACATTTCGTATGTATGTTGCAACTTTGTAGTCGTTCGACGACCGATCATTTGAAAATTCCTTCAAAAAGTTTCGGAAAGATATTCCGTTGTACCTTTTCCATAAAAATAAAATACAGTATTGACCACAAGTATATGTCATATCACTCTGTAGAACTTTACAATTTTCTTGATATATGTATGCTGGTGCAGAAACATGTTTATAAAATTCGATTGGTTGACCGTAGGAGTCAAAATATTCGGTAGAATTCGCTGATTTGCAATAAAATGCAATCCAATGCTCCCCTCCTGATGCCGAAAGTCCCGTATTCATAACTACCAGACAAGGATATTTATCGCAAATGAATGGGTCATCAGCAGCTAGAACTTGAATATTGACTTTTGAACCGACCAATACTAACAAAGCTTTCTGAATGTTTTCTTCATCCATCTTAATGTTCAATAGAGACGTTGCGAAAACGATCGATTTCAATGATTGACTGATAATGCATATAAATCACAGCTGTCACAGCCTTGGTAAGAGATTTGCGAAAGCGCAGTGTGGTTTTAATCTGACCGATGCGATTCACGCTGAGATTGTCACCAGAGTTTGGCAGCAATTCAAAAGCGATTAAAACATTGCCTGAAAGTAATCATAATTTATGAATAAAAAATGAAGGGCAATCATAAATTATAATTACTTACCGTTTGTGTAGTTATCTCTGTTTATAGAATTCCCAAGTGCTTCAAAAGCAGCTGTGTTCTTAAGAGATGACAGTGCAACTAAGAAGTCATCTGCTGCAGTGTTGTTAGTAGAATGAAAACACGTGGGTACTATTCGATGCTCCAAAGTATCACCATTCCATGAAATCGAAACTTCTGCTAGTTCATTATGACCAAAGTTCAGAGGTTATTCATTTAACTTTCCTAGCATAGCATCGCTCGAAACAAGTCCAATTACAAGTATTTTAGGTATTTTTCCAATCGTGACTGAATCTGTTGTAAAAGATGTTTGACCAGACGCAATCGAAACTGTTTTAACTTGAGTGTCTACAACATTATATTTGAATGTCTCTCCACGCCCAAGACCTTCACGATGAGTTTTCATCACTTGTGGGGATACAATTTTTTTTGCAATGTAAAAAACGGCTTTAGATATTTCGTATTTCCATGGGCATGCTGCTCCCGCTGTTGTACTTGCACCGTCAAGGCAAAATTCTGGTGAGTGTCTTCGTAGAACGATTCGCAAATCGGTTGATGGTGGTAGATAGCGCTTGCAATTAAACAGCGATCCAACAAGTTGGCCAAACATTGTAAAGTCTTTCGATTCTTTAGCTATACCATGTCTTTTCATAAAACCTGCATCGTTTTCCGTTACTGTGAATTTTTCCGGTGAGATGTTTGGATAATACAACTCATTCAGAAGTTTTCCTTGTTTATCGTTTTCACTACTTGAAAGTAACCTCATAATATAAGCTGCATGTGTGTAATTATTAGAATAATCAAGAACTAGCGTATTGTTTACATATAATTCTAGATTTCTAAACATAACTTGAAAAAAAAGGTTGGATGGTGCTACATTATCAGTTGGTGCTAATTTTTCACCATCTGCCTTTTGAACCTTACATGTCAAATGTAAATACGACGACGATAAGTCCAAGTAACCGTTATCACTTGATATCAGAAACTCTAAAGCATTGTGATTATCTCGCACAGAATTAAGAGGGAAGTATTGCAAATAGTCGCTAGAATACAGAGTGCTTAGATCGGTTGGAGGTAAGGTAAACAAGTCGAGCTCGGAACGAAGACCGACTTGAGACCCATCGTAAATAGTAGGTGTATCTGTAAATACTGAGTTGACATCCATTTCAGCTACAACTTCTTGACACACTTTCGTTTTCTTGCAAATTTTTTTGATTTTCTTTTTCCACCAGTAAGGTTTCTTGATTTTTTAGAAAATTTTTGTTTGCCTCTACCAATTAGCTTTTTAGATTTCCTTCCTCGACCTAATAACTTTCGAGGTTTTCGTGATGGTTTTCGTAAAGTTGCTGATCGAGATGCAAGCGGTATAAGATATGATGACTGTTGAGCAGCCAAACCATCACTACCACTGTTGAAGATGTTACTTCTTCCACCACCTTTCATGTTATGACTGGATGATTCCAGAGTACATCCAATATCATTACAAGAAATTTGACGCATAATTTATTAGTCTCCCCTAGGTTTAAAATGAAGCTTGATTGTTGTTTCAACGTCTCCTAAAGCCAGTTCTCGTCCGAATTCGTTTGTCAACTGCACACGGACGCTGTTTATATGTTGACAGGTCAGAGGCATGTAGAGGACTGGGGAAAATTCTTTCGAAATGTCGAATTTACTATCAAATGACATTTCTTGAAGAATTGGATAATATCGATCGCAGTAAAAGGAATTTTCGACAATATCACTCATTATCAGTAGTCTTGAAAATTCGCTATTATTATCAATAGGTATGGGGAAAACAGGATCTTCAATACGCTCTTCTACAACTTCCATCTGGGGTTCCTCAGGTTTTTGTTCGACTTGAGGCTCAATTATACTAACTGCTTGACCACTTTTAAAAACAGAATCCAACGGGATCATAAAAAAATTGCAAATAGCTGGTGGTAACGATATCAGGAAGTTGTCTGGTAAATTATTTACCAAAACTTGCTTTTCAACGAGAGTAAATTCTGGACGTACCTCATCGAAGTCAAATTTAGCAAACGATTGGTTTATCATGCTCAAAACATCATCTTTTTTCAGTGAAGACGGTTCTTCAAGTGGTATGTACAGTTTGTGGAATTTACCAAATGTAAAATACAACCTTTCATTATTTTTTAACGTCTTGAATACCTCAACGTTGAAAAGGTTCGATGCTGTGTATGATCCAACCGGAAAATTTGTTACAGTGAATCCTAACGACTGTGCAAGCTTTGTCGGAATCTCTACAAATTCTTTTGCATTATTGCCTTTAACTTCTAATTTGCACATACCATCATGTGAAACTGTGAACTCAATATCGTAACCATCAAGTTTTAATTCTCTCTCAACTTCTTCAAAAAAATTTGTGTAATCTTGCTGTCTGTATGGAATATACATTGTTTCGGTGTACAAGCGTTCAACTGTAACGACATTTCGCATATCTGGTAACTCCATTTTCTCAAATTCATACTTGCTGTTTATGTCAATAGAATTTATGCTTTCAGAACTCGCTGCTGTTTCACCAAAATATTTTCCGGGCTCAAAAAATCTGCGACGAAAGCCAAAAGCTTTTGCAATGATTGGTGGAACAACAATAAATTCACTTGCTTTAGCTTTGTTGTACAAATGAATCATGACTTTTCCATCTTCAGTTAAAAGCCCTTTCCACTTGGTAGGGAACTGCTTTAACTGACTCCATGAATCAACAGAGCTCATAACCTGAATTGGATTAGTTTTTCGAGCAACTGAAAATTCATATTTTTTGATGACGGGAGCTTGCAGAGAAGAAAAAAGTGTAACAACGGGAGGATCTGACAGCATTCGTTCTAGTTTTTTAATTCTAATACTTAGCAAACCAACATCATAAAAATTTTTTGCTAGGAACATTGGCTGTGGTAATATGGATATGAAGTTAGATCCGCGATTACATGGTTCACTGATACTGGTAATTGTAACCATATGGCTCTTAAAAGTCGAGTCATACCTGTAATTATGATGATACATTTACAAGTTGCAGCTCCTCCTCGTAGAAGGAACCAGTTATATCTTCACCAAGCAAATCCTCAAGGGTGTATGTGATTGGATGCGTTTGTTTCACTGATTTTATTTTAAAAACCTCCTCCGAGTATCTTGCCGTATACCCTAAAAAACCAAATAGAGTAAGAATACAAGTTATATTATATATGAGTCACTACTACCTTTTTCAAATTGTAGCTTGGTAACTGAGATTCTGACATGGTCATTCTCACGGAATTTAGGTTTTCTAATTGGAATGTCCTTGTTTTTATCCTTGTAAATCTCTAACCAAACATCAATCTCATTTTCCTTCGTAACTTCCTTTGGGGTGCGTTTGATAGTAGAATGGTACATGTTGTTATAAGACTTAGTAAAGTCTTGGAGTTTATTGTCAAATTTTAAGATATTTTGATCCGTCATGTAGCGACTTATTCGCATGAATAATGTCTGAATAAATTTTTCAGCTACTGAAGATTTTGTGTGCGACCATATATTGTACTGTATGACATTGTGTTCAGCTAAGAAATCTTGAAAAGCTCTACTCGTATATTCTTTTCCTTGGTCAGAATGTATCCAAAATGGCGTGTCGTTGGCTTCCCTAAAAATGGATCGAAACGCAGATATCATTGAGGATGATGATTTATCTTTCAGAAGTCTTGTGTAAGCAAACTTACTAAAAATATCAATCACAACGAGACAAAATGTATTGCAATTATTCCACTCAGCTACTGAACTAATATCACGTAAATCAGACGCCCAGATTTCGTTAACTAGGTTAACTTTAATATGACGTCGTTTAAACTTGTGTTTCACCGCATTATGTAAAGTGTATGAATTGATATTCCGTAAGGTTTTCAGTGCGGTTGCTCTCGTCATTTTTACTTTCCTGTTTTTTATAAACGCAGCTAGACCTGCATATGATCCTGGGACGCGTGCATCTCGATAGCTTCTCTTCATTTTAGCATCCATACTGTTCTGAGTAAATATTATTTCATATAAAAGAATTTGTACTCCTTCTCGTACTCAAACGGTTGGGAAGCGTTGTTTTTTAATAGTTCAATGAATATACAATAATGCTTGAATTAGAACTGAAAGTTGTCACCTGAATAAATCAGTAAAGCAACGAGTTTGATTTTTGATCTAACCAACCACGTCGTGTCCCGACCTTACAAGTGGGATGTTGCCGACAGGAAGATTGTTGACAAATGGACAACGAGGATAATGACGATAATGCTCTAGCATGGGAACGTCTGTTTTCTGAAATTCACCAAGGACTCCCAAGCAAAACGGGCAGGCTACCTAAAATAAAATAGTTATAAATTCACATGTAGAATTTGCCAGAATTGTCATTCATTTCTATTCTATATCATATGAGCATGTGATTACATAACTGGCTTTTATTTGTATTAATTCATACTCCAATGCTGCACAAGGGCGATTTACACTTACATGATCCTTGTAGCCTAAGAAGAAAAGTCCAGCTGAGGCAAGATTTTTCGCCTCTGTAAAGCTATAAAGCTTCTGAGCTTCTGCATTTGCAAAACTTTGTACTCTCTCATCTTCAGATTTCATTTTCACAGGAATTTGGGGCTTTTTAACTGGATTGGGTAGAATCATACGAGCTTCAGGTTCAATGACTGATCTTGTTGTTGTAGAATGATAAGCTCCTTTCTGTTTTGCATCTGAAGATATTATAGAAGTAGGCCTCATAGCTTTCACCTTGTTCCCCTCATGACTATCTACAGAGCAAAGATGATGATGCATGTAAGCTATACGCTTTACCAGTGAAGAAGCTGTGTTTTTTGTATACCTTTTGCATGTAAAGGATCACTCAAAATGGTTCCAGTTCTGGCCTTTGATTGATGACCTGTCAGTGAGTTGCATCCCCTAACTACAGAATCCATGAATATACAAGTCTGAACTCTTACTATTGGTGAGCACTGTGGATCTTTCTCGTTTGAAAGATCCTTCAGTGTAGCCTCATGTGGAGCAGTCAATTGATCACCTATCAATTTGTCACTTCCCCTTCCTTCAGGACTCATGAAAAAACATGTCTGAATCTTTACCATTGGATAATATCTACACTCACTGGAGTCTGAGAGGCAGTTCTCAAGCTTTAAAGATGGCTGCTCAATGATTGATTGATTATTTCTGTCTTTAAAAGTATGCTTGTATGGACATGGACAATTCCGGCAAATGAAATCATTTGAAGTTACAACTGGGAGATTTTCAGTTTTCCTTTTATCTGCATTCAATTGCTTACAATTATCCTGAAAATTCTCTAGGAGACTCACAGGATGAACCTTTGTGCTCGGAATCTCACATGTACAAGCAAGCAATGAATTCTGCGCAGCCCCTCCGGAATTTGTTTGACTTTTTTCAAGGCTTGCAGGGTGCATTTTTTTAATCGTTTGTGGGATTTCATTTTGTGCAATGTCACACGTTTTGTTATTTAACTTCATCTTTTTCACAATGCGTTTTTTTTTGTAACAATTTCCAGCACATTCTTGCTACGATGATGAAGATTTTTTCACATGATATTGAGTAAAACAAGTGTACAAAATTATTTTAAATACCATAAAATTTTGATTGATTTTGCAAGTGTCAAGCATTAAATTCCGAAGTCCGAGACTCAAATTGTTCCGTAAATTCTGTAAATTAAGTTGGAGTTTAACGATGGCAGTAACTTCAGTTTACTAGAGGACACAGATGTTTTGAGGTGGAAGTTAAATCATGACTCAAACCTGCATCTCAATTTACTCTTGGCTTTTATACCAACTAGACACACCGACCCGCATTCCTCAAATCATGACAAGATTAATGTACGTGGGAAAGCACATGACTTTGATTGACATTAAATTTTAAAAATAATCTATAATAGTCTGCAATGACTTGACATTTTCTCACAAGAATTAAATGCCTTTGTTCGATTTTGTTTTGTCATTAATCATAAATATGTCAAAAGTACCTACTTCTGAGCGTGGGAAATATTTCTTCCCAAGATCAACTCCATCAAAATGTAAGTCACATAATCAGGAGTTATGATTGATCAGAATAGACTCAAGGATGACTGATCAAATTCTTGTTGGACATGTAATTAATTTAAAGCAAGAATTTGTTTATAGTGCAGTCCAACTGGAGTTGATTATAAAACTGAAAAAAACTGGGATCGTCGTATCGCACTTAGATCAATAAAATTCAATCACTCATGATCGACAGCCTAGTTCATGTTACCCCATCAAACAAAATTGATGTGAAATTAAGATAAACACTGACATCTGATTCTTTTGTAAGAGTAATCTTTCTAGTTCTGACAAGTTTTAATCATCCCATACCTGAAATGAATTCATTTTTACATCATAAATCAATTCAATCCCATTTTTGTTATTGAAAATTTGTATAAATACCCCACAGCCATTTGGATGATTCCAACACAACTCACAAAGATCTCTCCCCGTCATCATTTTCTAATCAACTTGGCTTCTCCCAACGGAATTCATTTCTCCCCGTCATAACTTTCTGAGTAATCTAAAATGGCTTCCAAGGAATCAAATGTTAGTAAACGAGCAAAACTGTCGAGGTTTGATGCCCGAAAAAAGACTCTCAAACAAAAAGAGAGTCCATTTGTGTGGACCTTCTATGAGTCGCCCGATGCTTTCATGGTAATATTCCCTTTAAGTCGAATCAATGCTGGTACACTTTTATTTCTTTATTTTTCTAGCTTGACGACATCATTCATGCACGTATGAAGTTCAATACGTACTTTGACTGCAACTTCTTTCATTTTGGAAGAAAGACAAAAACTGGCAATGTCTGTCAGGTATCGTTCAGTACGTTTGAAGCCTACAGCATTCAGGACTTCCTCAATGAAATATTGGCACAAATAGACTCACACAAACTACCTAAAAAACCCGGAGATGCACTTATTCCTTTCCTCCAAGATCAGCCTGAGGAAAGGGCATTCATGTTGGAAAAAGACGACGCAGAGACTTTCTGGCTTGCACCTGATCTCACTCTTACATCTGTGAGATGCAGAATGTCTTTCAATAGGCAATCCGGAGCCTACGTCTTTTACATCAACTCACCAATAAGTTCGGAGCTATCCAAAGAACATCATGGATGGCAGGTAATATTACAATAAATTTATATTAAGAAAATCAATTCTGATGACAACAATACACGTTTGCAGGGTCCTACATTGCAATTCAATGTGACATCTATGAGGACCCTGCAGGAGTTCCTGAAAGTGGGGCTTCAGAAATGCCTCCATGACACACAGGAGGATGCTGAATGAATGAAATGGAAAATACTTTCGTCTCACTGAATATATTGAGGAAAGAACTTGAAAAAATTCCAAAAAAAATAAATAATAAAATTTGAAAAAAATTTGATACTTACAATTGTTCATTGTCGTACAAAGCAAAAATAAAATTGTACATAATTGTAAAAAGATCAGAATTTGTTCCTCACATTTTATTACGCATTTCTGATGAGAGGAGTTGACCTGTTGCGTTCAGCCTCATTCTCATTCATTATTACCTTCGGTCTGACTTGAACAACTCAGCATCTTTCTCATGATAAAGCTGCATGAACCGTAAAAAATTCTCCTCTTTTTGAACGTTTGTCAATTTGACAGAAGGCATAGTTCACTTGTCAATGAAAGCAATAAATCAAAGGATGATCTCTTGTATTTTATTTAAATATTAATCAAAGTCTTCAATCGTATGAGTTGACCTGTCCATGATAATAAACATACATAATCTGCTCAATGTCAAGACAAAGTTCAGGCAATAAGCAGACAGTGGCTTCTTTACACAGCTCAGCGTGATAGATTTAAAGGTAAACAGCCCTAACAATGTTATCCTTCCATCTGTGAATGTGAGTGAGCTACTGAAATTTTTTATTTGATTTTTTGTAGAGTATAAAAAATTAACCGTTAGGTTGTGAGCTGTAAAAAATTGTTCAGCTCGATCCTTCTTCACCCTCAATGACTGCTCCTACAGGAGGCAAATTTAAATTCGATTCCTCAGAATGATTCAGTAAAGTTTCATGTGTGAAGAAAAACTCATCCCATCTTAAGTTTATTGGACAGATAAATCCTAGAAAAATAGTTTAAAATCTTTTGACAGACAAATTTAAATTTGATTGATGGATCTTTCCATAAAGTAAACATTGACCGTAGGTCCATGAGTCAAAACAATTCATCAATTATTTCAGTTTGACATTCTTCTTAAGGGCCATTTTAATCAGTATCAATTTTTGAGAGAATGAAGCAACATGCTGTGAAATCCTACAAGTTCGTCAGTAATTTCAAACGATCGAGATGTGGAAAATAAAATTAAAGGTCCGCTTGGTTTTTTGTGTCTGTGAAAGAGTATAAATACGGTTCACGATTTCAAGTTCAAGATCATTCTCATAGCTATTCTCTTTGAGCTTTCTCTCAAATCTCTTACTCTCAGGACACTAAATTCAATTTTTATTACCTTTATAATCAGTTCAATAATTCAATCTCAATCAAAATGTCTCACAATTGTGGCATTTGCAACCGCAGCACACTGCGCCTTCAGCCTTTTGTGCGCGACAAATTTCTTGATCTCCTTTGTCGAGGCAAAAATTGTGGGTACAATGCCCGTGTGAACCTTCTGTTGTGTACACATAGGTTTCACTTATTCTGCTTTTTCAATTATCTCAGGGCATACACACGCATGTGTTATTTTTCTGGAGTCAGGCTTCATGAATACATCAGGCCCTGCTGTCCAGTTACCGGCTGCCATGGAGTTTTCAGAATTCCCCAGGAAATTAGGGTTATGGCGTTTCCCAATGAGCCAGTACCAATAATAATGAAAGGTGAGAAATTATGAATTTTGTATTGAGGTTGTGTTTCAGCGTTGTTAAACGAAGGTTGTAACTCAAAGAACTTATTTTGTTACTTTTTTAAATAGCTCCAAATGTTGCTGGACTTTGTCGTGGCCGAGGCTTGGCAGGCATTCGGGGATGGATTCCGGGCCATATTCTTGCCGCTACCTCTCCTGACGGTATCAAACCAGGCGTTTGTCCAAGGCCCATGAATCCGTACCCCAGAATGTCCATGGAGCCCAAGCCAGATTTAACTGCAATGTTGCGAACAGTACTTGGGCTCATGGCTAGAGCAATAATTACGGATCGTCCCCTTAATTTGGCTCGAGACGCTCAACCCAAAAATTCGAAATTATCCAACTCAAAATTTGTTGCCACCACATCAGCATCCGAAGGTTCGATTCCGTTTGAGGCACATACAACCAATTCTGACCCTCCTCCAACTCCAATGGAAGACTCCAATGATGACAACTTTGAGACCACCAACATTACATCCGATCATTCAGATCTGAATGCGTCATCCGCCAACAATGAGCAAAATTCTCCTCCTCCTGTACCGATGGAAAACTTGAGTGATGAAGAGCAAGGGGCATGTAGTGCAAATTACAGTCCCATGTCACCACAACCGGAACCAACTGAGCATAATTCAACACAAGACCCGATCATCAGAAATCCGGTTGAGGTGACATATCCAGAAGTCACCATTAAAGAAGAGACTATCAACGTTCCTCCCAACAGCACTCACGTACTAATTCCAACGTACGGTAAGCCTGTTATAAAACTTACAAGAATTACATACACAAAATCACCTGTTGCTTCAGTCTCAGGAAACAAAACGATCAATCTGAAAATCAATATTTAGACTCTGAGAAGTACAATGTAATCCAATGTATTTTAATTCTAATATTTATCTTCCCATTTATACTATTCAGTTTTTTTAAGTCTTATGTATGGATTATTGATGTTGAATTTGCCTTACACTTAGTGATAATCTTTGAGGTAAATTTCCTTAGCTTAGAATAATGCTTTAAGCTGATATTTGGAGGCGAGAGGAAAATGAGCCATTTTAAATGAGCTTGTATAGTTTTGCATTTTCTGTTTAACTTTGTACATGTGTGTTTGTCTGTGTGTCCAGAGAGTAATTCAACTTGTTTGAGGAGTACGGAGAAGTAGGATTTATGTGAACTGTAATGATGATAGGTCGAGCTGTGTTTACTATTATAATGACGAGGTTCTGGTATCATGTCAAAGGTGAAGAACAGATGTTAGGCAGGGGACAAGACTTGACTGTGGCAGTCTGAATTGCAGCTGTTGTTACCATTTCATCTCACGTTTATCTTTTTGTATACAGTAACTTAGTAGCAGTTGCTCAGTAGCGCCTTCCCATTAGTAAGTGTAAGATCTCAGCGCCGTCTTTCCAGTTCAACAGTTTCTCACCTTAATATAAGGGCTAGAGAGAGGGAGAGAAAAAATTGATTGCTGCATGCAAGATGTTGAAGTGGGGCAAGTCTTTGAACAGTTAAAAATGTCTCCATGAGCTCATCAGGACTAGGCACAGTGAGTACAAAAAAATTGGGATAATTTTTCATTCACCACCGTTACGATCGGTGGCCTGAGTAACCCTAAAAGTCTTGTTTTTGTTGCAACTTTTCTTTTTTTCAAAGTTAATTCCAATTCAAATTGATAATAATGGAATACTGATGAGTCGGTATTGGGTAGCATAGGCGAAGTGAGAGTGCGTATGATGAAACAAGGTTCTTTTTAGCCCACGTAATTAGGATGATGGAGTAATTATTAGAAGAGCATTTTCACTGATGATGATCAGAATTGCTTTAAAAATGAGACCCGCACAGCACGTCCTCCTGTCACTCGTCTTTTCCAAAGGTTGTAACAATGTGGAAAAATGTTTAAAAAAAATATATTTTCTAGTTACATAACATTATTTTTTCATTATCAATTTTCAATTACATGTAAATAATTGTAGTTGTTCACATATGAATGTAGGCGTACAAGGACTATTAGAATCTATGACAACTGTATCAAAAAATGCTGAAAAAAAATATCAAAAATAAAATACCCAAAAAACAAAATAATTTCTTCTTAGTGACACAATTAAACTGCAGTAGTCGCCTGAGTAGCATCCACACTAGTGCTTGAGAATTCGGATCCCCAGGAGCTTCCGGCATCGGCAATTTCACCATCGTTTGCAGGATCCTGGTGACTTGGGGAATCGCTTCGCATCTCCGTCTCATGGCCATTTCCAGAATCTTGGGTATTCATCACGTAACCCGTCATCTCTGTCTGATTGCCATTAACTGCATCCTGTCGGGCCCTTTTGATTTTCATTCTAAATTTCACTGCTGCAACGAATGTTGTAATAGCGATGATGGACAGGAAAGCTGCAAGAAAAAATCTCTTGTACAACAGAAATAAAATTATTGTGCACTTTCGCTCACCATATGCAAAAATCCAGCCCAACGTTTGTCCTCCTTGCAAGTATTTTTCTTTACAGTCTTGAATACTCTCAAGCACATTTTCAACTTCGAATACAATGTCCGTGTTCAAAAAGCAAGAATGAAATGTGGAATTATAAATCACCCACGAGTACAGAGGTGAGCTTACACACGTAATGCAGTCCATCTTGACTGGACTTCTATTTTCGGCCAGGCCTAAGTAGAATGAGAAACTCGCATGACGTGAAAGAAAAACATCATTAAGCATGCAGAATAAGCACGGAGCGAAGTGAAACATGATCTGAGCTTCCACGTGCAAGATGAGAAGCTGTATTATGACTCATTTGTTTTGCCGCAATGAATGAGTTTTGAACGCAAGCAGTAAAAATGTGACTGTTGCCAACTTTTTATTTCCTTTCTCTTTGTAGTAGATGAGTGGAAAGCAGCATTTATTTTTCTCCTGTTTGCCCGTTTAAATGTAATGGTCTCATTTTGTTCTCAATCATTTTCCTATGCAGAAAGAGGAAAAAAAGGGCTTTCATCTGACAATGAAAAGTATGAGGGTGCATCAACAATTTACGTCATTCTAGTTTTGATTTTTTTTTAGCTTTAGTTCCTCAGGTTGGTAGACTTAGGACCATGATATTAAGAAATAAGAAATAAATAAAAACTTTTATTTGCTTATTTTAATGATTTATATTTGTTCCATTGATTTTCTTTGCCAAGCGATGATGTAACTTGTGAACAGTCCTATGTTGCATTGTGCATTACTGTTCACCATTTCTTCAGTCAACACTTGATGGCAAACGAGAAAGGCGCGAAGTTCATATACAGCATCATCTGAGTACAAACTTTTTCCAGGCTCCTATCTTCTTTTCTATTTTTCTTTTAAATTTAATTTAAAATGACTTTTAATTTGACAAGCTGCGTTCTGTGCCTGGAAAAAGGTATGAGCTATGTAGTCCGAGATTTTTTGCCGGCAATTTGTGTCAATGACACCCTGCAGGTGACCGATTCCGTCGCCAATATTTATGGGCTTGACAACCCATGCCCAAACGTTGCAGTTGAAATTGTCAAAGGACCTGACAGTTTTTTGAAGTCTGCAGGTACCTCGCCAGCATTTTGGGGGATTTTAGGTGAGTATAATCTTTATTTAAAACCCAAACAATTCTTCCAATACCATCATGCTTCAAATGTGTTGATTTTTAAGTTGGAGTTGGATCAGCTTGTCTTGTTGTTGGTGGACTTTGTTGCCTCGGGGTAACTTTCTGCATTAAGAAAATGAAGAAAGATGGACGAGGACTCTACAAACCTGTCGAGCAAGATCCTGCATTGGTTGCTACTGATGTTGACACCATTGATGAGTTCCTTCAGGAGAATCCGGAATTGCCACAGCAATATCCTCATTTCAACAATCCAGCGTATGATCCGAGTGAGTTGTCTATATCATGAGTCTTTTGTAACAAAAATTTATGATATTTTATTTAATAAATTCCAGGTGCTCTCAATTCTCAACTTGACAACATTGTCACGCAAAGACAGCCTGAATCAAGACTCATGCAGCTTGCCAGCTCTGAAGAGACGCTTTTTGAGGTTGAGAATGAAGACTTCAAGAAAAAACAGAAGCGTAATTAAAGCTGAAGAATGATGAGGCCTTTAGATGAAGTAATGTACTCGGTCTGTCAGTTGGTTGTTCCTGTCAATTTATTTCCCCATCAGTTGGTTGTTCCTGTCAATTTATTTCCCTGTCAGTTGGTTGTTCCTGTCAATTTATTTCCCTGTCAGTTGGTAATTCCTGTCAATTTATTTCCCTCCTTTCTCGTGACGGACATTTCATCATCATCATTGTAAACAAGCAAGGTTTCTTACTTGTATTTCTCTGTGTACTTATTATACTACTGACAGATCTGCGCACTGATCTGCTGCACCTTTTCCTTTTTGTGTTTGATATTTTTTATTAGCATTATTACCATGTTCCTGTACTACCAGAAATCTTGTGATATTGTAAAATGTGATATTGAAAATGTGATGAATTTTTTACTTAGTCATTGTAATGAAATAAAGACTGGTTTTTTACAAGAATAAAATAAATTTAAATGGTTTAATGATAGCGAATGAAATGAAAAGACTCGATGTTTATTTCAATGGCATTAGTTGTGAGCGCGAATAAGTAAGAGTAAGCGATTGAAGTTTTCACTTTACACAATTTCTGTACATGATGGATGCAAGTAAGTCCCTCATCAATTCAATTTTTTTTAAGTTCTAATTAAATTATTCATTGCAGATACAATTAGACAATGTGGAGCTTGTCTCCGTGAAGGATACACTTGGGTTGTATTCGAAAATGAAAACCGTATTTGTGCGGCGGACCTGACTGGATTTGTTGATCGAGTTGACCATGTGCGAGTCCCAGGGGATCTCTGCGACGAGATGGATGAAATTCCTGTTGATTTGGGGGATTTCTTTGAAAAAGTTGTAGGTGAGTGACATTTTTCAAACTCGAACTAAAACATTTTAATGAATTTTTTTTTATTCCAGTCCGTTTGACAGCATGGGCTGCCACTGCTATAGTTTCTCTGGCAATCCCATATCTGCGGAGACAACTAAACAGATTCAATCTGTTTTTATTTGGTGATCCAATCCAAGAGAATATTCCACCAAATCGTCCTCGCGGAAATCGTCGAAATGAAGCACAAAGACTCATGGATGACATCAGAGACAATCCACTGTTTCAAAACATGGATGGCCTACGCCTTCGAAGACGATGACTTGAGTCTGCTCATCTCAATGCGAATCAGACTAAATTAATGCGACAGGAAGTAAGAATGATAAGAGTGACGAATGAATTGTGTGAGCATTTTGAATGAATTGATGAGGGTGGTTGGGCCCTTCAGAGGTCTCGTTTATGATATGATGATATACAGGTTGAATGAATGAATGAAATTGCTTTATTGTCACTGTTTTCCTGGGCTAAGATTGAAGATTAATTTGTTGAATAGACATTTAGTATGTGTATGTAATTAACAAGTATGAGTAAAGCAAGATTTTCAAAACAAAAATTTGATTCTTCTTAGTATTAACGAGCTTTTATGCTGATTAAAGGGTAGGAGATTATGAAAGGCCAAGTTACATAAGAAAAAACTATGGGTCAC
>JAQIWI010000904.1:0-21094 GCA_034698825.1 Deuterosminthurus bicinctus | reverse complement strand
ATCCCCCTCAACCGAAAGAGGAGCAAGTTACCTCTTTGAATTATCTCTTCAGTTTCTGAGCCAGTTTTGATAAAAAAACACTGATTTAAGAATCTTTCTACAGCGTATGTATGGTATGAGATGGGGTTAGTAAAAGTTAGTAAGTTCTGTCTGGATCATACATTCCCATTGATTTCCAATAAATTCCCATGATTTCCATAGATTTCCGGGAACCTTCCGAAGATTTCCAAGCCATTTTAGATTCCCGGGAATCATGCAACACTGATAGTGATGCCATTGCATTGGCATGAGAGTGAATTTGAACGAGTGGGGTCCGATCAGTAAGAAGCGAGTGATGCAAAAGATGATGTTGTGACACAATGAGTGAGTCAGCTCCAGGAAGAAATCGAAACACATTCAAGTCTCATCTAATAATTTCTTTAATTATTTTCCTTAGAGATAAAGCTTCACGCAAGTCTCGTTCAAATCTTATCCTCCCTTCCAGAATAGTTTTGTGTCCACCACGAGTGGATTTTATGGGAGTCGCCTGTGGCTCAGTGGTCAACACGTCGGGCCTCAATGCATGCACAATTTATTATACTAATAATAATAATGACAGGACATTGCTCTTGCAATGGGATGCCTCCACCTCAACCTCAACCGTTAACATTAACTATTATTCATTTCTTTACAGGCCGTACCCACTCTATAATCTAATCACTTGTAGCTGTAAATAGCAGTTGTGCGACGGATTTTTCCGGAAATTTCCTTTGGAGTTATGCAATGCTGGAGTCCTCAGTGATGACTCAAGTAACACGGTTCGTTTCATGCTTATTATTTCCGTTTAACAATATATTTTGATAAAGAATTCATTTGATGCAGCATGCATCAGTTAATGAAAACCGTTCAAGATTTTCATTGTGGTTCATCTACTGTGATTTCAGGAAGTAAGCACGGTTTTTAAAGAGCTGATAGTTTAATTCGCTACGACGAAAGTTTGCTCAAAAGGTCCTGATGCTATTGTAGGCTAATTCCTGATTGTCGCATTCAGTTTTTGATCCAGGATTGGTCAGCTCCGATGCTTGAAATATTGCGAAACTCGCGATGCGAGGGTCCTCGGGCTATTTCTAATAATCTGCAGTTCCACAATGACGATCAAATTCTGTTCATCTACACTGCCATGCCAATCAAGTACATTTGGTGACATGGGTTTGAGTCCTTTGAAACAATACAAGCTTGGAATTGACGCCAGGTTAATGTTGTTGACCTCTATAGGTCAAACTCGTTTTAAAAAACTGGTCAATTTGGCCAACTTTCGTGGTTTACTCCGGATTGACTTTGTGTTTGACCTGTGCAGGTCAACTTCAGGGTCAGACAAAACATTGGTCAAATCAACCTCTGGCTGAAAGAGACTGAAGAGTAGGTTTTAAAAAAAAACGGGTCAGTTCCGCCAACTTTTGGAATTGACCCTATTATGATGACCTCTGCATGTCAATTTGAGGGTCACACGAAAATTTGGTCATATCAACCTCTGTCTAAAGGGTCTGAAGAGTAGATTTTAAAAAAAAACTCGGGTCAATTTGGCCAACTTTCGTGGTCGACCCCATGTTGACTTTGTTGACCTCTGGAGGTCAAATTCAGGGTCGGACAAAACATTGGTGAAATCAACCTTTGTCAGAAAGGGACTGAGGAGTATGTTTTAAAAAACTCGTGGAAATTTGGCCAACCTTTGCGGTTAACCCTATGTTGACTTTGTTGACCTCTGCTGCTGCTGGTCAAACGGTAAGAACTAAAGTCAAGTCAAGATCGCAACAATAGTGAGGCAAGTGAGGCTTTGCAGCAGTGATCTCTGCGTGGGTCATTCCACAGACAAGTCCAAACACGTCTTATCAATGCTGGTTGAGGAATGTAAACAAACCTCTCCTCTGCATGAGGACTCTTCGCATCCCCCGGTTTAGTTTTTAATCGTGCTTCCGGAATTTCGGGATTTGTGAGCCCACCTTTTGACCGATGAAGCTCTGGTGAAATAAAGAACGTACTTCAGGTCAAGGCGCACATGATGGTACAAGTTTCATGTCAATATGTGAGTCGCTGTGGCCTGCAGCCTTGATTAATTGATTCATTTGGATGACTCATTTTCCACGTCGCTGATATGGCCAATCTCGTTCCGAGAGCCAAAAGTGGCCAAACTTTGAATAGTTCGACACGTTACATTCAGAGCTTTGATAACATGTTGAAATACCAGACGAAAAGCTACATTCAAAGGCCATCGCTCAATCAATAGCACGGGTAGGGAAATCAAGAGGCCTATTCCAAGCAGCTGGAAAGCTGGAATGAAGTTTTCCCCAGCAAGTGGTTTTAAGGACTCCATATTATCGTAAATTAAAGGCCTATAGTCACGCCATATCTTCAGAAGGTTGATTCTATTCACCCATTCATCTCCTGCCACCGTGTTGGTCTTTTCATAATTAGCAAAAATCAAATGCTGCATTGCAAAAGCCTCAGATGCTAGCTGCCAACACTTGCAAAATCCAGGTTGAAAAATTTTTGACAAAAACTTGGAAAATATTGGGAAAAGCGGGTTTATTTTGATAGAAATTACGCCTTGCACGTTGAAAAATGGCAAATTGACACCAGGTATTGCACGCAAGCGGCTGTTGATTAGCGCACCCCGGATTCCAAGAGCCTGCACTGGCCATGTTCTGCCAACAATGGCAAACAAGACCTGAAAGCTCTGGCTGCTGTCTGGCTCACCCACAGGTAAACTACTTTCGTTGACGACAGTTACAGCCTTACTCAATCGCCGTAAATCATCTGCTAATGTTTGAACTTTCCCTGGAATGCTCTATTCCAAGTAATCATCAATTTTTATGTAGAGATGTTCTATTTCTTCCCTGGGATTACGATCAATCAAGCCTTTGTTCACAATTGATTGAGGTGTAAAAATTGGATACTCTGCGAGTGACAGTTCGTGCATATCTTGAGGTATTTTTGGCAAAGAGGGCACCGTCAGCTCAGTAACCACGTTTCCACCATAGATCATGCCCAGAAACATCGCTCCAAATACCCATAGAGTGAGCACCAGCATGGTCTGTCGTGAGGCAGCCTTCTCCAGTTGAGCGCTCGCGTAGAATCTCTCAAACAAAAGCATGATGACAACGACACCAGATTGTTCCAATTTGGAAAACCAGGACAGAGTTGTCTTGTTGGACAAAGCGCTGACTGCTACTGTTAAGCATATAAAAGATGTTATTGCAACGAGCCATGTTTGCAGATCAAAAGCCTGTGCGAAGAGTATGAAGCCCATCTGACCCGTTTGGACGATGCTAATGAAACTGCCATCAATGCTGGTAACAAAATTGTCGATGAATTCAAAGCTCTCGTCATGTCTACGAGTGTATATTAAAGTGTTTGCGTATTGTACGTAGATGGCAACAGTAGTGCCGATAAATCTCCTTCGTAATGCGCACGAAGACCCAAAAGCCCTACATGTAGTCAAGTTGTGATTTTTAACCAGTTCACCCAAGGAACAGCCATGAAAATGTGCCATTATAGTTGAGCCGAACTTACACTGTATAGTTAAACGTAGACTTATCGTCAGCACTGGGGATCTTTGAAGGTTTTTATGAATTGTTTTGTGAAGCTGCTGAATGTGGGACTCTTTCACAATAGTGACTTGAAACACATAAGGAGTAGATTGAAAAAGGTGCCCGAATCCGACAACGTACACATCCTTGTCTTCTAATACTACAAGGTAGATGGCGGGTGCCGAAGCCTCAGTAAAACTTTTGAACATGACCAAGCTGTTCACAGATGTGAATTTCTCGTTACTCATAAATATCAAAACATAGTTGAAGGCTATATTGTAGATATTCACAATTTTAGAAATCACCTCACGATCTCGAAGCAGCTCCGTGTGCATTGCCGCTGTGGGGTACAAATTTATCAGAACTGTAGTATATTTGGTAAACAACGGATGCGGTTTGAAGTCGTCTGTAAGTAACGAATTTGGGGTTTTACTGCGATAGTTTAAGAATGTTTGTACAACGAGGGGGCAGATGATGGATTTTGAGTAAAAGACAAAATAACTTGTGGGAGTTGATGGAATCGTTATTTTGTCTGGAGTCGGAGCCCAGTCGAATATGAAGACGATGCATTCGTTAAACGAAGAAAGCAATTCGGTTGTGGCTCTTGACAAGCTCTTATCGACCTTGTGTTTTTTGAATTGAATCTTGCAGCAGACTACAGTAAGCAACAGTGCTAAGGAAATGAATCTATGGATGTTTTACTTTTGAACATTCTGACCGGTTGTATGTTGGGCGCAATAAGTAAATGATTTTAATGGATTTTACACTTGAATGATGTGGCAAGTTATTCAGAAAACTTGCGCCTTCAGGTAAGCGGATTTAATGCTTCATTTTATGGAAAAGTAAATCTCATACTACAAGAAGTGTGGGATTCTACCAAGTTCCTTGCGTGCTATGAGCTTAGAAAAAAGAATTTGCTTCGCAACAACGCAATTACTTAAGTGAAATAAAGCTTCTAGAACTTATATGGAATGGGACCATACTAAAATCTAAGTTAGGCATTTCGTGTCGTCTTTACTTTCATGTCTACGCCTAATAATTGCAAAAATTCAATCTGCCTTGAATACGACACACGCTCTTGATCAAGTAGATTACCTTAAGTAATGTAAAATGAGTCTTTTCAAGTTGATATAAAATTTGTATACATTAAGTGAATTCATAGTGTTGAATATGCTCCAGATTTTTAAGAGTAGACCTGTGTATATATGGGAATATACGGTTTAAGACTCTGTTATGCTGAGGAGCTTGACTTTTGCACCTGGCTGATACTAGAATTTTGAAACATTTTTTAATTCGGTTTTTATATTATATTCGGCTCTGGCAGGTATAATAGAAAAGTTACATGGTCTAATGGAAAAGTATTTTTGGTTATTCGTAAAATGTGATTATGGCTTGTGCAAGTACTTGCTTGCTGGTTTGATTCAATTGTTGTTGGCCCTTTGGAGACTAAGTTTTACAGTTAGATAAGTGGTTTCAACAACTTCGGCAGTTAATTGTACCTGAGAATTTCCTTAAAAATTCTGGAATCGATCGCTCCTAATTATGAGGGACTTTTTTGCACCGTGGAAAAAATAAGTATCTTGGGAATTGTTTATGGACCTACGCAACAGTGGTACATACCCTAAATGAAAGGAACCTGACCGCATGTAACCTCGGGTAACACCTTTAACCATAACCGCAAAAAACATAACTGACACGTAGTATAGTACTTGAAGCCCCGACCCATCTTAAGGAAACTGACCGCACGTGTCCCAAAGTAGGCCAACTGACCTACCTCATCGCATTTGACCACCCGACAACTCCCCGACCATACCTGACCACCTAACCCACCCGACCGCACCTTACCCTGTCGACCACCTGGCCCATCTGACCGCAAGCACGTGACCCACCTGGCCCATCCAACCGCACGCACGTGACCCACCTCACCCAATCTGACCGCACCTGACCCGCTTGACAGCATCTGACCGCTCCTGGCCACCTGACCCACCCAACCGTACCTGACCACATGACGGCTCCTGTCCACCTGACCGCACCTGACCCACAAAACCGCACCTGAACACCCAACCGTACCTGACCACATGACGGCTCCTGGCCACCTGACCGCACCTGAACACCCGACCGCACCTGACCACCTGACCCACCCAACCGCACCTGAACACCTGACCCACTCGACCTCTCCCCCAAAGGTCAGGTGCACCTGAACACCCGACCCACCTAACCCACCTGATTGTTAGTCAGACCTAATTAAGGCGTGCTATGTGATGAACCCAGAGACTCGGTTCGTTATATTCTGTTCTAATATGTCTTCTCATTAACCTAAAAAATTAAATTCAGTCATCACAAGCTGTTTAAATTTGTTGCTTCACCCATTAAGTTGAATAATTTTTTTTCAGGAAGCAAGTTTTGGATTGAAATAGATCATGAGCATGAGATCATAGTTCAGCTTTCAATGATGATTGCCTGCTCGAAGGGTGCTGATCCAGCATAATATCGAGGTAAAGTTATCTTAAATTGTCATTGCTATAAGGTTCCAAAACTGAGTTGTGAATAAATTGTTTAAACCTTATTTCACGAATGTCAACACTGAAAAAGGAAAAGTTGTCTGGCGAGTCTCAGATAGCTTCGCCAATGACTAAACTCTAGATGATTGTCCAAGTTGAGGTCAAAGTTGCCCAGTGTTCTAGTATGTTGAAAGATATGATGGAGGCCCAAGGGAGGAACGAGAATGCGGTCATTCCGATACCCCCAATGCATCTAATATCACTGGAGATATTCTCTACAAGATCATGCAATGGGCTGACTACCACAAGGTAATTTCTGTCAATTTGATGCTGCTGCATTATGCAATTGGAAATTAGCATTTCAACTTCATTTCAGGATTGCTCTGCCCTAGCTAAGGATGATAGCAGGTAGGTAAAACCTAGGGATGACATAAGCAGTTGCATCCCCGAGTTCCGTTAAGTAGATCTGTCAACTATTGATTCGTGTAAGAGAGTCGAAAATTGAGAGAATATTCCACAAGGACAAAATCAAGAACTTGAATGAATTTCCCCCTTGAATTTTCAGGCTGCAAGCTTTCTTCTTATCGACGGTCTTTTTGCAGTCACCTGCAAGGTTGTGGCGAAGATGATAGAGAAAAGGACCATGGAGGCGGAGGAGGTCCGTTATATCTTTAACATTAGTAGTATAATTGGCCTATAGCACCACGGCTTTAATTGAAGATTACATTTAACATACTCATACATATACGCAATAAGATTATCATTTTATACATTATAATAATAATGTATATACGAATAGAAAATACCCATAAATACCATGAATGCCAAGAATACCAAATGTAAATAATACACACAATTATAATTATGTATACAACAAATGTATGTATTTTTTATTATTATAAAATCATGTCAATAATCATCATCATCATTATAATCATCATCATAAATAAAATAATGCAATGGAGTCGCAGGCTCCACTGTCGACGGGCTCGGTTTTTACTACAAAACCCTACTGGACAATAGGCTGTTCCACTTCCACAGTCTCCACAATACCAGGCTGCACCGCATTTTCAGGCTGCTCCAGCTCCACAATCTGCAAATTCTGCTGCTGTTACAGGTCCTCACATCGGCAAACAGCCTGAGCATGTTGCAATTAATGTGACGAAGGAATACGCTTACACTAGAGATTGGATGCAGTACAATCAATGAAATATGTATTAGTGAGTCATTGAGCAATTTTAGTCCCTTAGGAGCAAAGATGGATCAAAAAGTTGTATACGACTCTTGACATCAGACACTGCCAATTGTTTTGCCAACTAGTTTCATTTTTCATCCTTCTGATCAAGAACCTATGAAGCCATTAAAACGTAATTCTTTGAGTATACTTAATATTGGGATGTTGAGTTGGTTATGTAGACTTTTTGAGTTACAATTTTCATAAATTTACAGTTGACTTGGATTCAGTATGTTTTGACATGGAATTACAGCGGGATTCTTGCTGTAATCCTATAGGTCTTCATCCTTAGGATGATTCGTAATTGGACATCTCCAGCAATGGCATCTCAACACAACACCAATTTACCAGCAGGATTGCAAGATGCGGTGAAGGAGAGAAGGGAGCTGAAAGCAAGAAGGTAAGCTGACCGTCTGAGGGCTTTAAGGCTATCTCAGATTGTCCAAGACTCAGACTCTAAAATTCCTGAGCCACCACCAAGACCCATAAAATGTGAAGTTGGGAGTTGTTATAATAATTATTATTATTTTACATTGACATTTTTACATGAATGACTTGCTGAAAAATGACGATTCTGACAGTGAGAATGATGCTGATGATGAATATAAATGGAATATATCGTCAAGTTTATAAAGCAAATTATTTTCCAAAAACAATTATTTTTCTCACCGAAATTCTTTAACAAGCGGGGAGAGGGGAATGGGTGAGGTAAGGTATGACTACATGTACCATATCTGTCTTTTACAGGGGTCTTTTACAGCCCTTGACGAGAGGAACATTTCTGTACAACAATTAACTTGCTAACTCAACCACAATTCTTTTTTAAAAATTCTTGTGAAATGAATGTTATTAAAACATAAGGTATGCAGATGGCAGGTAAATATGTGAGAGCCTTGAAGAGGCGTACAAGGAATGCTATGTAAAGCCTCACTCGTATGTTTTCATTGACCTGAGTCAAAAACAACAAGATTCGATTGTATGCGAATTTGCGACAATATATTTGCTGATAAAGGCTGTAGTAATTATGTTAAGAAATAGTTTTTTTCAAATACCCAAATTTCAAATACAAATTTGTAATTTTTAACATGTGTGTGATTTGCACTATTTTTTCATTTCATCAATAATATTTTGAATCATATTTTACGACAGGAGAAAAGTCGTTCCATCTCTTATTCCGCGAAGCATGATAGCTTCATCAAAACCAAAAAAATTTACCTTGCTGAATTCAAAGTCCAGATACACGGTAAATTGTTCTTTAGAATTTTACATCCAGCAGCAGGTGGCTGTATAATCATTTGCAACAACTGTTTGATTCTCTTGATTTTTTCTCCAAACATCACATCCTAGCACTGGCTTGAGTAATAGTTTCCTCTTTTCGATGCATTTTTTGTTTGAGAAAAATTACACATAATCGTCTGCTTACTTTTGTTGAATGGAGGCTCAGTCGAAGTTGCATTCCTTGGTTAGCCCCTCTTAGGTTTACTTATAACCTGCTGCTGCTAAATATAACTTGCTAAAACATCTTCCAACAGTTCCATGCTCGAACTCTTGTTGGGTTTCACTACACGCTTAACTCGAGGTTTGCTTGGAGCGGTCGACTTAACCATGAAAACCCTACCGTTAAGACGACTCAGCCTATTTTGGTAAACGCCTTGCCAGCCCAAAAGTAGAGAAGAAGGTTGAACTGGAAGACGCTTGTCTGGTTTTAAACGAAATTCGTACAGAGTACTATTTGCAAGAGTATACAAATACATCCGAAGAAATGGCTATGGTCATTGACATTTTAGTTGGGCTAGTGTTATGTTTGGAACCGTTTTATTTAATTTAAACTGCTCATTTTTTGGGTTGTTCGCCACAGTTCAGGTAAGATAAATTTTGCAAATGTTTTAGATTAGTTTCGCATTGTTTGAAGACAAACCACAGCCTTCTTCTGAAATGCTGACTTCAACTCGGTTGCTGTGAAATAAAGTAATGAAATAAGTGTAAGCATACAATATCTTCCGCTGTAAAATTTATTTAATGAAAAAATTCATGGAAATCAGTTAGAGCTGTCAAGGCTGCCAATTATAATTCGAATTGGAATTAGAATCGGAAACCAATTGGGCAATCAGATTAATTGGAATTGAAATTGGAATTCATGAAGAGAGATTTTAAGTATTGGAACTATAATTGGAATCGAAATGGGACACAAAAGGCGGAATTGGAATTCAATTTAGAGCATGATTTATTCCGATTTGGTACAAAGTACTTGGCGTAAACGTTGTGCTAGCCACAGTTCGTTTCCGATTCTAATTCCAATTCGAATTCTAATTGCCAGCCTTGCTTACAATCCTGTTTCACGCAGTGACCTCCGTGAAATTGAGTAATGTGACAGACACTTCTAAGCCAGGAGGTTTCAATGAGCCACAAGTCATTACCTTACGGCTTGAGGTTTGGAAGTTACGGAGGGATCAAAATTTTTTTCACGACTTTCCTATGAATTTTGAGTACTAGCAGTTGCGCAACCACCGTGTAAGAGTGTAAGACATGTCTTACACAGAAAATTTGCCGTGTAAGACGCCGATGTAAATGTCTTACACATCAATTTTTGGTTGAAGGCAAACTTTGAAGACAGAAAAATTAAGACAACTCATAAATGGCAAGGACAACAATGTATTCCCAAAAATTATATAAGCGGTGCACCTTCGAATTATTTAAAGAATGGTGTACGTGTTTAATCGTTATCGAGCTGTCAAACGGTGACCAAATTTCGGTGTACACTGTTGTACGATGGATGCTTCGTTAATAATCTCCCGATTAATTGTAATTCGAGTACAAAAGCAATGCCATAAATATTTAATTTCCAACACAGCGCAGTCACTGCGTCTACCAAAGCATCTGCAATGGTTTAAAAAACTATCCTGAAGATTACTCGTTGATTCACGTGACAGTTGCGTCATACAAGCCCGGCAGTCTATCCCATCCCAGTTCCTCTCGCACCAATTTTCTCGGCTGGGATTCATATTTTTTAGATCCATAAGTCATTTAAAAATTATGACAGTATATCTGTTTGTATGATACCAATCATCTTCGATTCAATTTTAATGGCAAGTTGAACTTTTACTCCTCGCCTTGTCCGATTTGGCAAAATAATACCAAACTTTAAAAACTTAACAATGCATTGCAATTCAATGTATTTCCCACAAAACATTTTCGCTGAGTACAACTCCCATTCATACTACCTTCTAAGCCAGACAGGACCCTTTATAGCGAGTCAAAAAGTTTCCATTCTTCCAAGCACTGCTCGCTGCTCCGTAGTTTCTACAACGACCAACCGTAGCCAGAGGTTAACCCTTTACGCGTTAACTCGAACTAAACGTTGAGCAAGCATGACGTTTACATAATTAATTAGTCAATTTCTATGCCTGAATCATGTTATACATGCAGCATACTCAGTGACATATGAGTACATCAACTGCAGCATGAACTCATTTAAATTTGAGTTCAAAGCTGTTGACAGATATAAACAACTACTATTTGAAATAATTTGGTCGGACTTCAAGCTAAATAATAGTGATGAATATGAAGTTATTAAATTCCAAAATTGTTGGAAGAAACTCAGCTTTCTGTACCGAATCAGTGGGTACAGCATCGACATACGAATCCCCAGTTTATAATATAAATTCATCTTGTAAAGAAAGAATTGAGTGCTGGAGGTTTGAGTCCTCTATAACCCGTAGTCGGGAGCACAATATTCTGAATCACAAATTCAATCAGTCATGTGGAAAGTAAAAGTATTAAATAATGCCGGAGGTTTGAGTCCTCTGTAACCCGTAGCCGGGGGGCATTTGAGTCATTCATGTGATTAAAATTATGGGATCAAGATTGTAAAGTTTATAAAATTCAATAAAGCTAACGTTTAACGTGATTTGTTTGTAAACGATCCGTTAGCCATATCTAGACTACAAGAATCAATGTTTTAGGTCTTTTTCACCTTTAAAATTGGTGGCAAAAATTCAATATTAAGAATTTTTAGCAAACCTTGTCTTACACAGGTAATGTTTGGTGGTTGCGCCACTGAGTACTAGTATCTCATTTACAAACCTAGAAAGTAAGACCTAGACGTCGGCTCAACCATGACAGTGCCCGAGACAGTGTTGTCTAGCATTGCCATTGCGCTCCCCCTTTCTATGAACATAAAATGTCCCAAACTTTAACGAATTAATCGTCGTTTAGTTAGTAACGACGTAATTCGCAAGTTTTTAAACTTCTTAGCAATGTCAACTTTGAGATCCTCCAACAGACCCATAGACTCCGTTTCTAGAGACTCGGACATTTTTAAAACTACAAAGCATGCACTTCCATAACTAAACGCGAACATGATAGCGCCCAGAGTTATTAACAAGGGTACGCCCCCGGTGTCAACAAGTTTAATTGTACAAACTAGACTCGCCACAACACCAGAAGTCACATGGGCGAGTATGAATGGTGTAGCCGTTGTAATTTCATCTGCAAAAGTGTTGCTAAGAAGCTCAAATTGTGCGTAGATACGTTTCCGCTCTCTCCAGTTCAGTTTTCTCAGGTTATCCGATCTGTTGATTTTTGAGGAGGCATATTAAAAAACAGGGTTATGATATCAATACTTTTGTCATACCTCAGAGATTGAATGCTTAATACGACCACAAACACAGGTGAAATCAACAATGCAGCTTCAACATAAAAACATATCAAGAGAATGCCAAATGCAACGATATCGGTGGTTAACAACAAAGTAAGGGCAGCAGAAGAGGGGCTTTCGATCCACTGTCTAACGAATGGATTTGAAGGTAGGATTATTGGTGAATCCCTGTATACTACAACCGCTAAAAAAAATTACAACTGGAGTGATGAATTTCAGTTGTTGGGAAAGATAGAGAAAGAGGAGAAGGGATGGGTCCTTTCCAAAAACGCTTATCACACTTTTGCCCCGGAGAACGTCGTCTAAAAACAAATGCAATAATGATCGATTTCAGAAAAGAGAAGTTCATGTTAGCCACAGTATAAAGATTAATTACTAAGCGTTTAAATGTTTTGTAAAACACAACACGTAAACGTGAAAATTTCTTGTGTAGATTCATGGATTGGTTGAAAAACCAGCAAAGATGTTTTCTCTTAGCTTGAATAAACCAAAACGAGATGACGAGAGCAAGTAAAGAATTCCATCCATTGTGACGCTACCGGCCCTGAGGATAGCAAATTTTTGGCAGAAGCCCAGCGAAAAATGCAGAAGACATCTAATAACGACCAGAAAGAAAAAAACAATAGGTACATACAAGTGAAGCCCTTCTGAAGGAGTCGCTTGGGTTTCGTCCCACTTTTGTGGGACTCCGAGTATTTGGAAAGGAAACAGAAATGCTTTCCCTACAGTTTGCATATTCTTCACACAACAAAGTGCCAAATAATCTAGCGGCTCCCGTCTTATTATTTGAATTTTGCCCCATGTTATCTTCTTCCAAGATATTGCTTTTGTCTTGAACAATTTGACAAAGTCTCTGGTGGATCGCATTTTCCCTTTTGAGCTCTTATTTTTGCTTTACTGTCTGCAGATTGCTGTCTCTTATTGACAAGGTATGACTTTCGACTCATGGAAGAGGACTTGCAAAACATACGTATCTAGATTAGCGATTCAATTTTTAAATAATTCAATGAAATGTGAGATTGCCTTTATTGAAATTGATTTTGCCTGTTCGGAACGTTTTCATTACCTTGAGGCTTTATCAGCACGTGTGCATTTACGTGAAATAAGCTAAAGTAATTCACTTTCGAGTAGTCATTTCGGGATTGAAATGTAATTCTATGATCTCGTATGGTGCTTGCTCTTCATAATGATGTATAAAATCAAACTATAAATTTTCTATTTAAAGGGGTAATGTGCCGCCAGAGTCACGTGTTGGACATCCCAATAAAGACTACAGCTATTCGAAAGTAATTTCGACAAATGAGGTTGAAAATTCAAACAAAAACACACAAAATCCACAAAAATTACAATAAAGCAAGTCTTAAACACGATCTTGATGTTTTTCATTGTGAAACTATCTACAAAATTTTCATACGAGTGATGCGTGTTTTCGTTTTTCGTCAAGTTATAATTTTCGCGCTCCAGCTTCAGACTGTAAGTAACATTATGACCAAGCCACTGGTTTTGTCTATTCAGAAAATATTGGCTAAACTTGATCAAAAAGCCTGCTGCCTCCAGTGCTCTCACCGTACGATAAACTACTGCTGCATTTGGTTGTGCCACGCTCCAGATCCAAGGATCCCCCATCAGCTTTTCCTTCTCTTCTGAGCATGTAGCGCCAGATTGAACCCTGTTGCCAATTTCTTGCCAAGAACCAGCGCCATAAAAGTTTTTAAAAATTGCGCACTGCCTTTCATGCTTTACAATGTAGCGGAAAAAGAGAAGTTTGTATAAATCAGTTGTGAAAACAGCTTTGTCTATTAGAGCCTTCAAATGTTGCACGCCAATAAATCTGTTTTGAAAAACTAATATTTCCTCGGAGGGTATCCAATTGTCTTGACAGCTCTCATTGAGTCTACGAAAATCTTGAATCCTCGCTGGGGAAGTCGGTACGACCAAAACACTCTCTAGGAATGCGGAGTAAGTGTTAAATATTAAAAAAGAAACCAGGTGCCAGAGAAGAACAAGCGCTGCCAAGTGGCCCTTCATACTGAAGCTTTGACAGCCAATGCAAGAAGCGAGCTTGAAAAAGGGAAACCCGAGTCATTTTTGAGTGAGCAAGTTGCGGAGAAGCAAACGTTCTTGCACAACAGTTCTGGCGTGTTTGCTCGACCTACATTTGAACTTACAGATTGATTCAATTCATTAAATGTCTAACTTATTGAGTAAAGTGTAGAGCATTTCGTTGTGTCAGCTTCATGCATGAAACGGAACTTTACTACAAATTGATGATTTTGACACGAAGTAATGAAACCTCAAAGTCAAAGTAATTGAACGGAACTGGACTGAAGTACAGTGGAGTGTCCTTAGAGTATAGTGGTACCTCAAGGGCTGACGAAATTCTTACCACTATATGGCTGTAGTGGCTATTAATTAATATATTTCTGCAGGGGCCGCAGAATGTTGGCCACTATAAAGAAAACCCACTATATGGCACACCACTATAGAGAAAATCCACTGTAAATTCGAACCATCAGCGGAGCTTCTGCGACACGGAAGGGTTCATTTTTATTTTATTTGCCTTCAGGAAGGATTAAATTCTTTATAAATTATCATTTACAATGCAATGCATACACGATAAGATACTGATTAGTTGACATTATTTTATTTTAGAAATTATAATTTGTGGTGCTGTTGGCCAGGATTCGGAAGTAGCGTCCAGAGTAGTGGCCAGTGGGCATGTTTACAGCCCGGCCCGGCCCGTCGAAATTGAAACCAAAAATTGCCCGTTAAGGCCCAGCCTGAGTATTTTTTTCGCAAGAACGGGCGACCGTTCACTTCGGCAGTCCGCCCACCAAGGCCCACGGGCTGCACGTGGGCATCCCGAAATGCAAGTTCAGGCACAAAATTGCTTGCTCTTACAATTTTTAGTGTGAAATTACACAGATTAAGGTTTCTGCTTTACCAAATTTTCGTCAGAAAAGTCATAAGACTTGCATTTAGTGAGCCAGCAGACGGTAATTTTATTCTCATGGGCGCCCGTTGCCCGTGACTTATGGTACGGGCGCCCACGAAGCCCATGCTTAAACTGCGGGCGCCCGCTGCCCGCCCCTTTTTTAAATTTTTACGGGCTGCCCACGACCCGCTGCTGTGGTACCGTCCATGTTTTCGATCTCGGCCAGGAGCCATTCGACGACATGAAAAACAAATGAGAATGAAGGAAAATACATTTTCATTTGCAATAAAGGACAGATTTCTTTACAATTAAATAAAATAATTAAATTAAATTATTCCATTAAATAATTTCATAAAAAAACAATTAAATTAAAAAATTAAATTGAAGTAAGAACAGAGTTCCAAGCTTGATTATCCATGCAAATTCTTTCTCGCAATTGAAAAGACAGTATTTTAAAACTATCCAGTTCTAACTTCTCAGTTTTTGAATATTGGACCATGAGAAATGTGTTAGAAACATTCCCCAGAAGCATACTGGGTAAATATTATTTCGGTCGACGCTGACAAATTTTTCGTGTGCTGTCGCTGTGAGAACAAATATCCGTCCTCCTGTGGCTGGAGTAATTTGCAATTTGCCGGGATGCCTACCAAGCATTTGCATAATGTTATTCTTCTGCTTGATAAATTTATTAAATTTATTTCACAGCAGCAAGACATGAGCTTATTCTGCACGCTCAATCCACCCAAATTCGACTTCTTGGGTAATTTTAGTACGGGCTGGGCTGAGAATGAAGTGACGCTTGCAATAAAGCGCACAATGTTACCCTGCAGATCTTGAGGTAACTTAAAAGTCAGATTATTTATTTTCGCTCTTTTGACCAATTTATTTGGATTTTTGATTCTCGATTCAACTCGATTTCAAACATTATTTTTCCAGCTTTCTGGACTGCTACGAAAATTCACACGGCCGGCAGTGTTGTCCCCTTAGAACATTTGATCAGCTGCGTCCTTGGAATCGAAATCCAATTTGTTGAAAGTGGTGGCTGCAAGTTGCTGCAATATGCTGAAGCCAATAATGAATCCGAACTCGCAGTTGGAATGACTCGTTGTCAAGCGCTGCAACTGGCGCTAGAATATTCCAGCTTGGTTGTTCTAGACAAAGGTGAAGATGGCACAGATCTGGTGGCCATTCCAAAGAGAGAACAGAAGGCAGATGAAGTTCATCGTACCCGGCTCTTTGCTACGGATATAAATCAATTAAAAAAATCAACTTTAAAACTAAACCCCAGCAAATACTAAACATTGAAGTAATTTTATTTTATTCTTCAACGTTTTTGACCTCCTCCGTCATGCAATTTGCTGCGAAATTTCCTTCTGCAAGTTCATCCTAGCGTACCATCAGCATTTTGGTGTCGAGTGGCCGGTTATGGATCTTCCGAACTTGCCGAACTATTCGAAGCCATTAGCGACACCGTGCTCGCCATCGGCTCTTAAATTCTTCTGTAATTCCACGCCAGTTTCGACGACAAAATCTTAAGATTGACCCCCAAAGAACAGACTAAGGTACGAACTACTTAATGTTGAAAAAAAAGAAAAAGTTTGGATTTAATTTCGATTTATTTTTGGTATTAAATTTGATTGATTAATTAATTTATTTTATTTTTTATTTTTTAAAGGTCATCGGTGAGCAAATTCTGAACTTGCTTGACATGCGAAGTCGTGGAAACTTGATGACTTATTTGGGTGAGCTCGAAGATTTCTTCCTGCAAGATTACGGCTTTAGCGCGGACATGTAAAATCCTAGCCGCAGAAATATTCACGTACAATGCATTGTACGCGCAACTTCCCCTGTTGAGCTGTACATTCGCAAAAGAATCTACTACACATATAATTTGCAAGAGACGATTAATTATGATTTCCCGGAATCAGACTCCGAAATGCTTCTCACACCGGATTTATATACTGTAAGACTAATAAATTGATGCGATAAACCAGGGTGAAGGGGTGCCACTTCCATGAGGTGTACAGAGGATTCCATCTAAAGTCGAGGTAGTGGTGGATATTTACGGATTACAACATTCAAAATAATCAGTTAAAGCCACATAAGTTCATCCAAGGAACGCCAAAGCCACAGATCACTTTAAGCACAAATCATCCAACAGAATGAATAAATTCCCCTTATGAATCCAAATAGTTCAGTTTGCTTATTGTTTTATTACTTTGAACTAACTTTTACCAAGATGAATAAAAATAATTGCAATAATACAGCAATGGGTACAGTGACATAGAATTATATGATATTTTAGCAGAAAAAATAAGTACTTGAATCAAAACTGTTTCCATACTGCCATGTTACGCAGAAAATACATATAGAAAAGGGGTGATTCGACACTCTGACTCCTGTTCTAATACAAACAAATGGAACATAGTAATCGAACATTTCAAAGGACTGACTATAACTGCTACATATGACAAAAGAAGCCAAAAGTGTAAGCATACATTCTTTCACTTGGAAGTATGCACATAAATTTCAAATAGATACATAAATTCATAACTTCACGTGTGAAAAAGCCATAACACTAATATACTGAAGGGGAATATTATAGACATATTATTTCAGGGACGATCAGAACACTGATTTCATTTCAAAATCATTGTAGGTGTCGTCCCGATCCTAAGCAGACAAAACATTTTGACTTCTAAGCAAAGTAAAGGACTCTCTACTGTACTATCAAACCACTCAAAAATCTCTATCACTTGTTGCTTCTTCTTTGACAATCTCGGGCGATTTTGCAGGCTTCATGGGGACTTTGATTTGCTCTACCAAGGTTACGATACGACCATGTACAAAAGAAAGGCTAAAAATTCTTTTACAGATGCACAAAGCGATGCGAATGTTGATTCCGGTATGAGGGTCATCAGGGCTATTTATGGCAAAATTAAGACCGGTGCTGGCTATAAGTCAATTGAACAGAGCATTTCCGAGAGAGCAGCAGCTGATTTGAACGTCGGAGATATAAATCAAGGGCGACACTTTGCCAGCTCTATGGTAACTACAATATACGAAGCAGTCAAACGAAGAGTTCAGAAATCGGTCAATTAGGACATGCCTGGCTTTGAATGGCCACCTACATTTTGTTTAATTGCCGACAAGATGACTCCAGCCAGAAATACGCTGCAGATCGTTGGAATCATCGCTCCAAGCCAGGAAACAGGGAAACTGCAATCAGTTTACCTTGGTGTAAATGAATGCTACGATGGAACTGGCTTAGGAACCCCAGAGGAGATGGTGGATTGCCTAAACGAATATTTCTCATCATAAAAAATAAAACGCAGGTACTGTGAATTATCATGAATATAGAACTCACAATTTAGGGTTTATATTAATTGCAATACCATTATTTAAGTTGTGATTTTTATAAATGCTTTTGATTGCTTACGTTAGTAGGGGTGGCAGTTGATGGTGCTTACCATCACCACAGCTTCAAAGACCATTTGCCGTTAATACTTGAAATGTCATCTTTTAAAAGCGATTGCTCGCGGTTAATTGGGATTCAGCTAATTTAATTGAGCTTTCTGCTCAAAAATCAAGACGACAAAACTCGAAAGACAAGACAATCTCTACCCCTTGGATAAAAGATACATTCGATACAGTTACGTATTAAGTTTTAGCTGGAAGGGGAAAGCACTGGAAGATCTACAGGATAATACTTCCTCAGCCACCACTAGACGCTTGAATGACGAAGAAGTAGCTCAACAGATTACTAGTAGCAAGCCCATCAAAAAATTTCAGTCGTTTTCGAATACAAGATTTGCACGATTCTCCCAAAGGATCTCGGAAACATGCGCGAAAATTTTAAACCAACTTGTGAATACCTTGGCTTGAAACCTAAAGAAGGATCAGAACAACTGAGCAAGCTTACCAGGCCACAATTTGCTCCACGCTTATGTGGCCTCGATGATATTTCCACCCACATCGGTCGAGCGTCAGAAATGCTACAATCATGCCGATTGTACGGATGGAATGCTATCGAAATTCTCGAAGAAACAAAAGCTTCTCTAACGGAGTTGACGGACAGCCTTCGTCAAAGCCAGAATCATTTAAGAATGAGACAATTTAACTCAGCAGTTGAAGAAGTAACTGCAATTTGTAATTTTCAAGATATTCCATTTCAAGGACAATCTTCGAGTACTCATTCTGAACGTACATTAACGAACTAGCCAACCACATCGATGACTTTACACAAGACCTTCAGCGGCGAACCCGAGAGAACACTCCAATGATATGTCGTTTATCGAGGGAAGCGTTCGCGCTGGAAAGAGTAACTCGACTTGCGACCTAATTTGTTCCTTGCGAATTTCATGAAATTACGAAACTCTCCGATGCAACTGGGATTTGCGTAGAACATTTAACGAGAGATGACTGGCATCGTTAATCTGCCTGCTTCAGAAATGCTGTGAGAGCCGAGAAAGCTGCATTGGAATCTCTTGGAGCAAGTATCACTGCGCAGGTCCCACTTGGAGAAAAAGAGATTATTTACTGAAATTTGTTTTAAGGATCAACATAAAACGGACAATTTTAAAAACGTCGCATATTTGTTGTACCGTTCAGCATTGCAGTCTTGCTGTGAGGCTGTGACGGAAGGTGTGTTTCCTGGTAATAATTGTCCATTACATGTACTTTATTCAGTTTTATTATTTTGAAGGAATGGGATCATTCGTAAAAAGCACATTAGAAGGAAGGGAGAACATGACCATAGAAAAATTGTCGCATGAGTTAAAACAGTGGTGTAATGTATAATTAATTTTTAGAATTTTAATTAAATCACTGATTTTATATTAGGTAGTCATTCGACTTGACGGCCCTTAATCCAATCGAAGCTGTAACGGTATCCTCCGAGATGCTGGTGATATCCGGTTTGGCGATAGAACGAAATGGCAATTTGTATCAAGCCCTCAGACCAAGTACAAGGGTACCTCCAAGGTGCTGGGCAGATTGAACGACAAAGAGGAGAAATTCAATGTTGAATCTGATGCAGACGACGAATGATAAAATGAAATGAAATTAATGTTTTAAAATTGTTTGATAGGTGTGTCCAAAGTTTCATGAGTGGAATCAATTTATGCGTATAATTAGAGCACATGTTAATCGAGATGCTTTCATGTAATTATTTAGCCTTGAATACAAATAAGAGCTAGTTTACGTTGTCTCACAATCCGAGATGTTAGTTGCTGCATTATTGCGGGGTAGACTTATTAGTGCCAAGTATATGTAGGCAGCGCGCGCAAAACCTGAATAGGCGAAGCTTTGCGCTTCTGTGGCTAGGATTTTACATGTCCGGCTTTATGCTTCGACCAGATTAGTTTGATGCTGCCAAAATTTGAGATTTGCTGGCCAATAAATTGAATCATCTCGTCAAGGTGGAAAACCCATTTTTTTTTAAATAAAAAAACATTACCACAAAACAATAAAACACCTCGTTTAGCCCTTTTCTCACCGTTGACAAGTTTATCGAGGCCACACGCTACTGGTGGTCGTTAAGGATAAACTGTGTCATTCGACAATGTTTCTTCAGAACGTGCATGTCCAAGTGCCATATGCTCATTAGATTAAACAATGTTGGTTAGTCAACAATTAAAGGTTCCGCACAAATGCTGTTCACTAAGAATTACTTAACTGTCAAATTAAAACCGATCCACTTAAAATGTATTGAACTATTTAAAAGGAATATGAATGTCATTTTTAACAAATATAGTCGGTTTGAATTCATGACATCGTGCAAGCTAGCTTTCATTTTAATTAAAATTAATTTGCTTTTAAGATATTAAGTTTATCTTCGCCAAAACTGATTTAACTAATTGATTTAACTTAAAAGTCTGCAATACACCACAAAGAAAACTACAGCTATTCAAAAGACATTTCAACAAATAAAGTTGAAAATTCAACCAAAAACACACAAAAACTGAATATATTTAAAATAAAACAAGTCTTAAAAACGATCTTGATGTTTTTCATTGTAAAACCATCAATATCATTTTCATAATTTGCGTTTTCCGTCAAGTTATATTTGTTACGCTCCTGCTCCAGTCTGTAAGTTACAAAATGATCAATATATTGGTTTTGGCGGTTCTGAAAATATTTGCTAAATTCGTTCAAAACGCCTGCTGCCTCCAGTGCTCTCACTGTACGATACACTACTGC